>PVHP010008969.1:25316-51823 GCA_004024765.1 Zapus hudsonius
ATATATATATATATATATATATATATATATATATATATATATATATATATATATATATATTTGATGTAATTTCTAGCTTTGTAAAAAAAACTCTTATAGCATACCAGAAATTTTCCTCCCTATCAGTGCGTCATTTTATGTCATGACATATAATTAAGTTTACTCTACCATAGGGGTATTTGGTAGAAGATCCATTCCCAAATACGGTTTATTTTTACTCCATATTTTAAATTTAAAGGATGCAAATTCAATTTCAAATCTCAGTTATTTTCTGCATTTTTTCATTTAGAATTTTATTGTTTTTAATAATGTTATGGTGTATGTTGCCTACTTGCTACATTGACCTAGAGTATTAACATAGATATTTTCTATTTTGAGATTTTAAAATGTTGTAAAACTTTTCAATATTTAAGTAATAAATTTAAGCAAATGTTTTAGAAAAAAAGTCCACCAGGATAAGAAAATCATAAGAAAAGTCATATTTAAATGCTAGGTAAAAATTATAACTGCTATTACTATCATGGAGAACCTATAATAATATCTTAGAAAGACTGTGAGGGATAGAAGAGAACAATTCAAATGAGAATTCTAGACTACTAAGAAAAATTCACATGACACAATATTTTCACATTTTTAGATAGAGTAATGCCATGTTTTACTTTTAGGTTTATATATATATGCTTTAAACTCATTGCTTATTTATTTTTATCATTCTTTCTGACTTGGAATTTGATTTCAGATGAGGTCTATATTAACATTTAAATCTATGTTATGAAGTACGTTCTTTTCACCTTGCTAATTATAAAACATTCAATAAAACTTAAAGAATTTGTGGGAGCAGGGTGTTAACTAGTTAGACTTTGTGGAAATTTTGGACATGATGAATATATTTAGATACTGTGTTGTTATTGCCTAATTTTTTTTTTTCTTGAAGTACAGTCTGATAAAACAATCCAGCAAATACTGGTGGTCAGTCTTAATAATTTTCTTTTTATAGATGGTCACTAAGAGAGAGTTACCCAAGACATAATTCATAGTCAAGAATTTGGTAGAATCACAAAGGTAGATTTTTTGTCCTTCTGGAAAAAATTCAATCACTCCAACAAATAGTAATCTCAAGACACATTATGAATATCTAAATATTGAATCCTATGATTAATAATGTTTGTCATAGCTGAGAAAAGGAGACCTGATAGTATTTCTCACACCTATTATATGAATCCCCATTCAAATTGCTTTTACCTGGATTTTTCAAAGTGATCAGCTTTTACTTCTTATAAATTTAAAGAAAGAACATGATGACCTCTTAACGGACAAGAGCAATAACTCAAAATTTAAATTTCAAGTTATCTTTAATATTTTTATCTTTTAAAAAAGAAATATTTGAATTCAGATGCAAAATACAGTGCAGCTTACTTTTTTGGGAAAATGGCATTTGTTTTATAATGCAAAGAAATAGACCAAGATAAACATGAACCATAAATATGCCAGAAAGAGAACTAGTAAGAGCTTCCATAGAGCTGTAAGCCCATAAGCCTGCGTAATGTGTTTTGTAATCTTACCATCATAAAGCTGTAAATGGGACTTTCTACACAAGGAATTAGAAAAAAATGCAAATTTATACAAATAAATTTTACAATCTAGATTAAATGGAGTGAACTGAAGTTAATAGATTTATAACAACATATACATTACCAAAACTAACTTAGAAAGATATAGAAAATTTGGATACATTCCAAGTGCATATAAAAGTCAATATCATTATAGATGACAATTTCAAAAAAATCATACTATAAAGTTGGAACATCACACAATATAAAAAAAAACCTAGTCATTACAAATGCAACATATATGAGAATATAAACCCTCACATGGGAATATAAATTAAAATACATATATGTATGTATGTGTGTGTCATTATATCTTGCACCATAAAATATTAAATTCATTAAATAAAATGCAGTAGAGTTAATTCAAATAATTAAAGGATGATACAACACTTTAGTAACCAACTTTATTTCCTCTGTTAAGAAATTAAAGGCAAAAAATGAACAAACCAACTTCTCTCTAGACACAGCAAAAGCTCTTATTAAATTCTGATTGGGAACTAATTGAAACTGTCCTGAACATCGAGGATCTCCCATTTAGAATAGGACCCAAGTGTAATTGTTAATACAGCTGCAACTGATTTGAAACCACTTCTCAATCCCCAACCATGATGCAGTACTATCACCTCCAAGACCACTACAGAAGAAGAAGGGATGTGTCTGAAAGACCAGATCAACACACTGTCTCCAGATGGGTCTCATTGTAATATGGGGGAAAATCACATCAAGATGTCTCCCCCAAGAAATACCAATCCCATAGCACTGGACCTCCATAGGTACTACCTAGAGGAAACTTCAGATAAAGTGGTGAAAAGAATAATTAGAGCTCTATATAAAGATCTCAAAGAAGACATGATTAAATATGTGAATGAAATGTTAGATCCTCCATAAAATCAATGTAAATAAATTCAAAAATGATACAAGTACATAATTCCAAAACAGGCAAACAGCAAGATGACATGAGGAAATATATATATATATATATATATATATATATATATATATATATATATGGAGAGAGAGAGGGAGGGAGAGAGAGATTGAGAGATTTGAGAGAGAGAGAGAGAGATTTGGATCTCAAATCATGATATGAAAATTCCACTCACTCAAGTGATGGAAACCCTGAAGCTAAAACAAAAGTGAAATAAAGTGGGAAATAAATACTACAAGTTAGCTTTTTCCCTCCCAAACTTCCATGGAGGTATCCAGGCCCCTCTGGTGGCCAGGCGGCCCCACACCCTTCTCTTTCCCTCCCACATTTTGTGCGGGCAGCCAGACCTCTCTGGTGACTCAAAGGCTCAAAGCCCTCTCCTTTCCCTCCTCCACCCCAACCAGGCACACTTCCCTGGGGGCAGCCACACCTCTATGTTGGCCCCAAGATTTCATGCCTTCTTCCACCCCAACCTAACCACACTTTTGTTCTGGAAGCCAGGCCTCTCCGGTGGTCCAGCTGCTATGCACCTTCCTCTTTCCCTCCTCCACCCCACCCAACCACTAGTGGCCTCTGTGCTTTTCTCTCCCTTTGCCCCCAATCCAGACCTTCCACCCCATCAGACCCCTACCAGTGATTTGGGGGCCTTTGCAATTCATTTTTCCTCTATTCCCCACACTACCATGCACTCTTTCTACCTGTCAGACACCTTCCAGAGGTTCTGGTGGATTCTGTGCTTCTCTCTCCCTCTGCTCACCACCCAGCCATGCACCCTCTGCCCTGACAGACTACTCCTAGTGGATCTGGCAGGCTTTCCTCTAGCACAAGCTTCTGGCCCTGGCAGCAATCTTCTCACATGAACCCCAAGGTTGGTGGCTCTCTCCTTTATTCATCCCCCCAGTTCTTTGGATACCCTCTCAAAAGCCCCAAAGCTTTCTCCCCTGGCTTCCCACCTGCTACAGACCCCTATGCTACTAACTTTTTCCTCCACCTCCCACAGACCCCTGTGTGTCCACTGCCTTCTCCTTTCCCACAGACCCCTGATTTCCCTGACTTCCTCCTCCCACAGACCCTGGTGTTCCTGCAGCCTTCCTCATCCTATAGGCTTCCTGCCAGCTGCTGTAGCATCTGTACCCTGGCTCAGACCAGGAAGTCTCATGAAGGACAGTTCTGGCCTACACAGAGACAGAGAACTAGACAGGGAAGGCCACTGCCCAGACTGCTGAGCTACAGGGAAGTTAAGAGAAAGCAGAGGTGACTCAGTTACCTCCAACCTGGTCTGTACATTCCTAAAAAAGACACTGAACAGTGTGCTGTTCATGTGAGAGAGAGGAAGCTAGTCAATAGAATGTGGGGTAAGGTGCTCCTAGTGGGCTCTGCATCTGCCCCCTAAAGTGGAAGGGTGGAACTCAGCCCTGGGAGCTATAGGCTGGACAGTAGTACTGGACTGTCTGGGCTGGGAACTCCAGGGAACACAAATGAGAATAGCATCTGTAGTTTCCCTGGTGGGGAGGAGGCCTGCACAGCAGCTCACAGCAGGAACATTCAAGTTCAGGGAGTTCCAACCTTGTAAACACCAAATAGAGCAATGGGTGTATTAATGCCTAGAACTCCAAGGAACACAAAAGGGAACAGCCACTGAAGTTCCCCTGGGGGGAGGAGGCCAATATGGCAGTTCAAAGCCTAAACATTCAGGAGCAGGATGTTTTATTCTGGTGAATGATAGAACCTGCTTGGGGACTGAACACCTCAGACAGGAGAGATACTGGTTGAGCTTAAACCTAATGGTGTAACATTGTTCCAGACAGAACATAACAAATGGCACCCCCAAAGGGCCTCGCTCCAATTCCAAATTGAGAGCAAAAGCTCCTTCTCAGGCACTTGCCAGAGGCATAAAAGGGAAATCTCAAAACCCACCCTTCTTGAATAAGGAGAGGAGAGAGTAGCAAGTAGACATGCTCTGAATATCCCTGAAACACAGCAGAAACACAATGGTTTCTACACCCAGAGAAGATCTTGGACCCCCATACTATATTGCATACCATATACTAATCCAGAACTGCTGGCGTAACCATAACCTCTGCAACTAATATATCTGTTGTTACAACACTAATCCAAACACAAATAGTACATAGAATAAAACAAGCCCACCATACACAACGAAATCCTGTAGTTGCCCCCACAACAAGAAAACTAGACCTTTTCAAAAGATGGGCAGAAACCAATGTTGAAAGAAAAACACAGCAATATAGGCTGAGACTACCCAACCTAGGACACCTAGTCCCACAATGGAAGAGACCAATGAGGTCACAGGGGAGATAAAATCGCAACCTCAAATGAGAATAAAATAACTCCTGCTCATAAATGCAATGAGATCATGACCAGGATGATGGCTGAAAAGAAAGCTGTCAAAAAAAGATGTAAATGAAATGAAACTCAACAATGCTAGTATAGACTTAAGACAGAACCTAATGGAGAAAAACTTGACTGATGTCAAAAAACACAGTAAGTGAATTAAAGGTGAAACAACTACAGGAGGAGCTAGACAATCAGCTGATTAAGTTTGATGAGGACTTAGCCATGTTCAAGAATGAAGTCCAAGAGACATTAGCAAAAACAAAATTAGACTGGAAATTGGAACTTGCCAGAGAAATAGAGAACACGAACAAAAATATAACAGAAACCAAAAATCAAACAGAGGTTTTAAAAGTCTCCTTTGAATCCCTCAGCCCCTGAGTTGATAAACTGGATGACAGATCCTCTGACCTCGAAGACAGGAGAAAAGAAAATGCTAGCGAATCCATAGGCTTCAAAAAATTCAAAAAATCATGTGAGTACAATATGAGGTATCTGTGGGATAGCATAAAGAGACCAAATCTCAGGATAATGGACATTCCAGAGGGAGAAGAAACCCATAGAAAATATGTTCAACAAAATTATACAAGAAAATTTTCCTTATCTTACAAGAGAAAGATGGGTCCAGATATCAGAAGCCCACAGAGCTCCAGACAAGACCAAAAAAGGAACTCTCCAAGACATATCTTGATTAAAATGTTTAACATAGAAAGTAAGGAGAGAGTACTCAAGGCAGCAAGAGAGAAACAGTGCATCACTTATAAACGCAAACCCATCAGACTTACATTAGACTTCTCAGTAAAAACCATGAAGGCCAGAAGGCCTAAATAACTACAGATTCAATTCTCAATACTGTACCCAGCAAAGCTGTCCCTCATTACAGATAGAGAATTGAAACCATTCCATGAGAAAAGCCAGCTCTATGATTATATGAATGGAAAGCCAAATTTACAGAGAATACTAAGGGAAATAATCCACATAGAAGAGACAAGCAACCTTTATTTTAATGATTTTGTAATGTGACTGGGTCTGGCATAGACTTCCATTGCTGTGTGTGTGAGGTTTTTATCAAGATGTAATATTTTGAATATAATGTCTTGTAATATGAATATTAATATAATGTGTAAAGAAAGGGAAAAAAAGAAGAGACAAGCAACCTACCTCAGAGATCTAGTAGAGAACAAACACGGTAATCATAATAGTTGGGCCAATAACATGGGAGGCATCAACCCCCATAACCTTCCAACATGGCAGTGCTTAAGGTAAGCCTCACAGTTATAACTCCGAATATAAATGGACTATAAAAAGGCACAGATTAGCAGGGTGGATCAGAATATGGACCCTTCCATCTGCTGCCTTCAGGAAAAAAACACCTCAATTCTAAAGACAGAAATCTCCTCAGAGTGAAAGGATGGAAAACAATTTTTCAAGAAAACAGAAAAAAAAGCAAGCAGGAGTGGCTACATTAATATCTGACAAAACAGATTTTAAACCAAAATCAATTAAAAAGGACAATGAAGGTCAATTCTTACTCATCAAAGGAATGATCCAACAAGAGGATATCACTATCATAAATATGTAAGCACCAAATGCAGGTGCACCACAGTCATAAAGCAAAATTTACTCAAAAACAGAACAGAAATAGACTCTAATTCCATCATAGTAGGAGACTTTAATACACTACTATCATCACCAAATGAATCAGGGACCTCAACATAAGACCTGAAACCCTGAAAAACCTAGAAGAAAAAAATAGGAGGAACTCTCTATTTATAGGATAGGATAATGATAGGAGTGGGGAAAAACTAGAATCACTAAACCAATGGGACCTCATCAAGCTCAAAAGCTTCTGTACAGAAAAACATACCATACTCAGAACCAATAGACCACCATCAAACTGGGAGATGATTTTTGTCAGCTATAATACAGACAGAGGACTAATTTCTAGATCTTATAAAGAACTCAAAAAAAAAGTAAATAATATAAAAATCAAACAGCCCTCTCACAAAATGGGGCATTGATCTCAGCAGAGGATTCACAGAGCAGGAAACACAAATTGTCAATTTTCACTTAAGAAATTGCTCCTCATCCTTAATCATCAGAGAAATGCAAATCAAAACTACAATGAGATTCTACCTTACTCCAGTCAGAATTGCAATTATGTAAAAAATCCAACAATAATTGCTGGCAAGGATGCAGGAAAAAAGGAACCCTCATTCACTGCTGGTGGGAATGCAAACTTGATCAACCACTATGGAAAGCAGCTCTTGAACAGAATGGACATAGAGCTACCAATGGACTCAGCTATCTCTATCTCTCTACTAGGTATCTACCCTGGAAATATCACACCCCAGCATAGAGAGATTTGCTCAATCATGTTTATTGAAGCCCAATTCATAATAGCCAAGAATTGGAATCAACCCAAATGCATGACTGGCTAAC
This sequence comes from Zapus hudsonius, assembly GCA_004024765.1. NCBI lineage: Eukaryota > Metazoa > Chordata > Mammalia > Rodentia > Dipodidae > Zapus > Zapus hudsonius. The sequence goes on from PVHP010008969.1 coordinate 32,652, forward strand.
AAATCTGTAATACATTTACACAATGGAATTTTACTCAGCAGAAAGAAAAAACAACATAATAAAATTTAAACAGGTTTTTAAGAAAAGTAAACAGATTTGGTGCAGATCTTACTTAGCGAAGGCACACAAGACCAGAAACTCAAGGGGCACATTTTCTCTCACACATGCAGTTCCTAACCAGGTTAAGCTTAAACTCTAAACAAACCTGACAGGTGAAATGAGAAACTATAATATGGGTTGAAGGAATGGGGGAGGGGAGGGCAAGTTATACAATAAGCTGAACTAATAATGAATCATAATCACAAAATCCTTATTTTTATATAGTAAACTCTCAAGGAAGAAGGGGGTATCACCTGCTAAGATGGGCCATGAGTGGAATGGGAGGAAGCCTAACCCCATGAAAATCAGACCTGGAACTCCCTGACCCAGTCATTGTTTCCTTCCCACACTGAGCTGTTGATCAAAGAGACCCACAATGTCCCTAAAACAAGACAGAATTCTGTCAAGGCTCTTGAATACTCATCCAAGGCCTAAGAAGATCCTATTGGTGAAGAAACCACAGAAAGTCATCATACAACATCCAGAGACCCTGCAAGATACAGAATGGTAACCAGCCCCCAGATGCTAGCATATGCAGTGCTGGAAGGTGCTACATAAGTGGCCAAGGGAAACTGGTCAATAATATTTGGAGAAAGTTGAGACCACTGATATACAATGCAGACTGTTGCCATGAAAAGGATGAACACACTGCCTCCTGGGAGTGATCATCAAGCCAAGAAGTGATCACTTGTGCAATAGAGGCGCCATAACCAGGGAAGGGTAGTCAACAGCTTTCTAATTGGCCAAGAAATCCACTCAGTGTCAAGGAGCCCTTAACTGGAATTGTAACTCAGGTCAAAATCCTATGGGAACCAAAATCTTGGGCCCCCAAGGAGAAACACCCATTACCAGAGAACTACAGAGAGGATAATCTCAATAGAATCTCACCAAATTAGAAATGTGTGTCACATTTAACCCACATTGACCTCACTCTGTGATGGAGATCCGGTTTGAAGAAATATGAGAGAACAATAATTATTTATTTTAAATGTTATTCCTCTTTAGTCATCAGGGAAATCCAAATTAAAAATACTTTGAGATTTCTTAGCAGTAAAAAGTGTTTGCTTGCAAAGCCTGTTGATCTGGGTTCAAAACCGTAGCACAAAGTCAGATGGACAAACGGCACAAGCATTTAGCATTTGTCTGTAGTGCAGGAGAACATGATATGCCCATACACGTATACACACACATATAAATAAGTTAAATAAATAAATTATAATCAAAGAACATTATGTACATGTATTAAAATGGTTAATAAATTTTGAACTATTATTAGTATTGTATATTCTTAAATATATTTATAAATTTAAAATATAAATATATTACTCTCCTAACTACTTTTTATTTAACTTATGAAACATCATCTATAAAAACATATAACAAATACCTTATTTAAACTCTAGGGATCGCTTTTAAATATTTATTAATGATACTGTTTTCTCTCTTTCAAAATTTCCTCTTATGACCCTTGTCAGTTATTAAATTTCAAAGGGTCATCAAAATAACAAATGTTATGAAGAAAAAAATCAAATGGTTATTTACTAATATTAGGAACTGAATACATTTGGGAGAACTTAGTTTGAAAAACACAACCAATAAATGCCAGGGTATTTTCTAGGTAAAGGAAAGTTTGTTAATATTAAAAGAATGTTCACTTTGTTTCTCACTCTAAGAACAAAGAGAGAGACCCAATGCTTTGCAGAATGGAAAGTCTTTGTATTAACATATCATGGAATATCAAATCTGGATCTTTGCAATGAGACCCAACACTGCATGCACAGACACAAGCACTTGCGAAAATGTATCTCTCCATATCTATCCAGTTATGTGAGGTGAGAATCATTAGATTTTTATTTCAATATCCAAAATAAATATGCTATGAGAAAAACTAAACTAATTCACAAACATAACAACCACAATGTAAGTCAAGTTGATATTCCAGAAGCAGAAGTACTAAAAAGGGCTAGATATTTTCTTGTGGGTCTGTGTATAGGTCACATATGGTTTTGGCTAAATTTCTTTATAGAGTTTAGAATACATCATTAAATGAACATATGATAGACATGCTTTAGGTCCCTTATCTTGACCCATTTTCACTTCATCTGTGAGGAAACTGACTGCTTGGGATGATCTTACTTTATATTATTTGGGATCCATCAAGAGTTACCCAAAAAATAAAATTTAGTGTCTACTGAATATAAACTTTTTTTTATTCTGGGAAAGTAACACATTTATGGAATCCATTGCTTAGGAACAGTGAGGTAACTCTCAAATCCCAAGTGTTGCTATAATTATTCATCCCCTTCTATTCAGTAATATTCTACTTCTACCGTCAAGCTGTCTGTTTTAGAATAATATGCATTTTGCTACAAAGTCTGGGTGAAAACTTTTGCTTCCTTGTCATATGAATGTTGCTACAGTGTCCATTTTTCAATGCTATCTCTAACTTGTCACACTTGAATGACATATTCAGATGCATTCCATCCAGTGCCTATTTTTCTGTACCAACTGGATAAGGAACCAAATCCTAAAACATTTCTCCACCTTTATTTTGTTCTAATCCCAATAAATACAAATACAAAACTTCTGAATTCCCATATTTAGCCTCACATCTCTTGTTCTCATTTACCCCATGTAATTATGCTTAGGGGACATGGTGAATATTAGTAATGATTTGGCCATGGATCACTCTGTCTTTCTATCTGCTAAGTACATGTACTTAGCAGATAGAAAGAACTACCAGTTGACTATTAATATTTTGGAGAGTCCATTTCCACTGGCTCTTTAAGTCTTGCTACCCTCCTTTCTCTGGAACATCTGAGTAAGGAGTAGCCAACACTTTCATCAACCCAACCAAAAAGGTCCTTACCATGGTTCACTGACAGCATGGAATCTAACCTCATCTAAACTTACTGAACAACAACAACAAAAAATTTATTTCCACCTTTTCTAGTTCAATAGAAATTGAACCTCCTGCCTGCTGTTTCCAATACATCAAAGAGATGCCTGTTAATTCTTTTGATAACTGATTCATTATTTCCTTTTTCCTTTCCACATTCTTCTTTCTCTTATACTTGATATTCTGTGAAACATTTATGACACATCTTAAAACACTGTTCTCTGATGGTTAATGAAACGTCTACCCCACCTTAAAAAAGACACTCTTTTATCTAAGTTGTCATTGTAACTTCTTCAAACTAGCATGAAACACTTAAAAATAATGAAATGCACTTTGTTAAGCATATCTGTTTCTCCCTCACATAATCAACTGAACTTGACTCCAGTATCTCTCAGCCACTGATTACGACTTATTCATTGTAGGAAAGAGTCCAGTGTCTGCCCACGTATCAATACTGAAACACGCAGATGATGACGAGTATATTTGCCATCCATGCAAGATTCAAATATTGATATCAAGGAGTAAAATTATCACCCACTTAAGAAGTATTGCCCACAATTAAATATGGGTCAAGGTATCAAATTGAGAGTCAATTATTAGATCACTGGTAACATTATCCTGAGATTCTCAGGAGCATCCCAGCTAAATTCACTCTTTGTTAAAACAAATCTTAACTGCCAAGCCTTTGGCATTTTCATTCCTCAGTTTTCCTTGATCATTATCTGCTACAGTATCAAAATTGTCACAAGTGTATTTAGCTGAAAAAGCCAGATGTCTGAAAAAGGAGCCATGGGGTGTCCCTTTCATTCCCAACATGCAGCAAACCAGCTTATGTTTACTTTCTGCATTTTTCCCCTGTCATCTTTTACAAACATTAATTGCTTTTGCTTGCTCTCCTCTCCTTTCTTCTTAGTCCTTTTCTTTTTTCTCCCATTCTTTTCCCTACCCTCCTTCTCTTCTTCCTATCTTCCCCCTCTCTTCTCGCCTTCTCCTTGTCCATCCAGTCAGTGACCATGTGACGTCATTTGGTTTTGACCTCCAAGGGTTTCTATCTGCAAAACTCCCTTTCAATAAGTTTGCACATTTAATTGATTTTCCAAGACCACCAGGATCACTTCATTCAATGTTTTTGTTGTTGTTGCTTTGAAAATAACAAATTTCCAGAGAAAAGACTAAAACTGTCCCAGAGGGCTGTGTCAATTATGCTGAGGATAAAGAAAGGAAATAAAGAAAAAGTTATGCTCTTCAACTTAGAACTCAGAGAAGTGGATACACTTAGCAATGAGGGTCTATAAGCAACTGCCCATCCACTGTTTTTATGTCCTTAGTTTTACTTCTCATAATGCCAATACCATTTTCTATAGTTTATTGTTTTGTATTTTTATTTGGTTCACCTATTGTATCCTCCTGATTACGAAGTATGTTTTACATTCCCCATTACTCAGCACCTCCTAAATAAATGTTTTTCAGGTAATGTTAGTAAACATTCAAACCATTAATCTTCAATGATATAAAAGCAAATGATTAATCTTCTTATAGTCTTTAATTCTACTTTGTTGTTAAAAGATACATATGGAGCACCTATTGGATACCAGACATTAAAGTTAGAACTGAGGTAACCGCAGAGAAAAGAGCACATGGTATCTTAGAGGACAGGTAACTCTAAGAAAGGATATGGTTGTTTTAAAACAAAAAAGCATGATAATTTTGATTTGAATAATATACAAAATATTTGAGTATCAAAACAACACATGGAACCCCATACATATGTCATTTTCCTTATGTTGAACAAAAATAATTTCAAAAGAAAATAATTTTATTATGCAAGTCTTAAAGTATTGAACCACAGATTTTAAAAAAAAGTTGAGACTTTGTGTCCAACAATTTAAATATACATGTATACATCAAAAAAACTTAAAATGCCTATTCTATAGCATTGTTTTAAATGGAGGCAAGCTCTTACATTAATTATTTCTTGTATCTCAAAACAATTACTATCAATATTCATTGACAATTAAATTTTATTTTTTCAAAATTATGTGCTAAAATTTTTAAATGGAATATCTCATCTTATTTATAAAATAGCCCATGTGTTAGAAATTGCAACACACTCTACATTTTATAGCACTATGTGAATATGTAGTATTTACTAAGAAGGAAGATTCCATTACTCAACACATTTCCTTACAGATAAATGGCTAAGAGGATTGAGGGAATATAATGGCTAGCCTTGTCTTGTGTGTTTATTTTGCAAGCACTTGGGGATGGATATCTTTCTGGTAGGGGCTTTCCTACAGTACATTCACCATTTCTTATAGCATTCGCCATTGCTTATAACATTCCTCATTAGTCATAACAATCACCGTTAGTTATAGTATTCACCATTAGTTATAGCTTTCACTATTAGTTATAGCATTCACTATTAGGAATAGCTCACCATTAGTTATGCTTTTCACCTTTAATTATAGTATACATTATTATAGTATTCACCATTAGTTATAGTATTCACCTTTAGTTATAATATTCATTGTCAGTTATAGCATTCACTATTAGTTATAGCATTCATTCACTATTAGTAATATAGTTCACCATTAGTTACACTATTCACCATTAGTTATAGTATTCACTATTATAGTATTCACTATTTGTTGTAGTACTAACCATTAGAGTATTAACCATTAGTTATAGTAGCCACAGGCAAGGGTACCTGTTGGAACGTAGTAAATTGACTATAATCAAGGACAACTCAAAACAAGAGGTAGGTTAGAGATAAAAGTCTGAAAATATGTTTCTGGGGGATTCAAAAATTCACTCTTTGACCCTTATTTATTTCAAGCTAAAGGATAAAATCAAAGGATTAGTATTTTACAAATTTTATATGACTGTGTGTTCATCTTGACAAGGTTATATTGAAATGATTAGAAAATACTTCTAAATTAAGAAACCATCACTTACAAGTTTGCCCTTAAGTAATCTTTTTATTGTGGTTATGTCTGTGAGGAATTTTAGAACTTAGAAGTAGGTATCATTTGTAGATCTGCTAATGATCCCTGAACACAGGCATTTTAGCTATTGATCTCTTTCTCTGCAGCTTGAATACAGGTGGCTAAACTGTGCTCAGACAGTAGACAATTCAAGGTCATCATCAGGTGACAGGATTCCTCTGTCCTTTCAAGGGAAAAAAATTCAGAATTTCAAATGAATATCAAGTGACAGATGTAAACTCTCCATGATAACGGTTCCCGGTTCCTCTGTTTGGATGGAGGTGTTTTTTGGGGGTTGGAGGAGATAATATTCTATTTTCTGAATTTTTCTTGTATATATATATATATATATATATATATATATATATTCAGAGGTTTATATATATTTTTCTTGTATATATATATATATATATATATATATATATATATATATATATATTCAGAGGTTTAGTTTTTATTTTTATATTTTAGGAAAATGCACACAGTAGTATACTTATTATTGTGGTGTGTTAGTAGAGACAAAACATATGGCATTTTCCGGAAATTTTCTTAAATGTCATTATGTAAAATTTTTCTACTGAATTTGCTAAGAATTTAGTAGCGAATTTGGCATAGTCTCTTAGTCAATTACTATGAAATATACTATTTCTAAAATGTAGCAAAAATAAAATGATGCCAAAAGGTTGATGTGTTCTTGCCTGGATCATACTAGAATTGAATTGTTAATCAAGAAAATTCTATATTGTCTCTGCAAAATTCTTGTTAAAATTATATTAACAATTTACCTGGAAACCTTTTTTAACATATACCTTAAGTAGATATCAAACGGATAGTTTCTTTTAGAACCATTTTATTTCAAACCATATGAATGGTATTGCTCTGTGAACAAGATTTAAAATTTGTGGGTTTAGCTGATGTGTGAAACTTTAAAATCTTACACGGCTAATTATGTCCCTTCTTTGTCATTAAAGGTCGGTGAGTATATGTAGACATCGTGAGCAGGTGAATTGTTCAGTGAGCTGAGGAAACTCTGAACTCAAGCCTTGTCCCTTAGGGCTCAGCTCCAGTAGTCATATAATACATGCGTACTGTTGACACTTTCAATTTACCCTGTGATTTTAAGAAGAAAAGGCACAGTATAGGAGGAAAAAATGGGAAATCTAAGCATGAGTCTTTGAAATATGTGAAACATCATTTTTATTTCGTAAAATATAAAAGTTCTGGAAGGTGACTCTGACCTTTTTGTTTCCTTACTGAAACAAACAAAAGTCAGTCAAAGAGGCTATTTGGCTTTGCCTTATTTTTTCCTATGAGTCTTTTCCCATATACAGGGCCACACTGTATAATAGTTAAACTACACATTTCCCATAGGAATTAAAAGAAAATTATAGTGGAGATGTAACAGCATGTACATTCACAATCGCATGCTGACCTATATCAGTGAGATGCAACGGATGCCTCTACAAGATGACCAGTAAAAGCTCTTGTGGTGGGTCAGCTGTGCCTGCATTTCACCTACAACCTTGTCAGTCATGAGAAATAAAAATTTTACTTCTAGGACTCTGTGGTGAGGGTCATGATAATCATAAAGGTTTATTAAGTGGGGAGTACAATGCAAATAGAAGGTAGCACTTTTCCAAAGGTAACTCTCAGGAAGGGGAAAAGACATGCTGTTGGGAAGGAAAAATGACACTAACAATCCGATTTCATTGGCTTACCCTGTGGAAGAAGCGGGTGAATTAGAACAGGGTTAGGTGACCATATCTATATGTTTCAAAAAAACATATAAACAAGTTCAATTTGTTTCCACATGGGCAATAATTTTAAAAACCGTTATACAATGGTACCAGTGTTATTTCTAAACCCTTATCCTTTAAAATAACTTTCCAAAAATGTATCTAACATTAGGTGTTTTATCATTTTTAAAGATAACTTTCCTAGTTTTAGTACATACAATGTAATGCTTTTTTAATAATAGCTTAGAAAAACTTAGAAAATAATTGAAACATTAAAATGATAAAATAGTGACCGCCGCAAATTAATTCAGTATAGAAGCTCATAAATACTTTTGGGGGGATTTTGGCATTGCATGAACGGTCTATTTTTGTGTTTTTATTAATACTGTTGACTTCCTACAACAGGTGACATTTTTATCCCCTCAGGCGTCCATTAGCCAAATTAAGGGCCATCTGGAAAGGGATTCTGTTCTTTGAAAAATGTGACGGGACTGATGGCTTTTTAACTGCTAGTCATCGATGATTGCTGGGAAACCCTGGAAATGAGTGTTGATCCCTTGGAGTTAAGAAGTTAGTCAAGCACTTACACATGATGCAAAGGAAATAGATTGTAAAAAGGTGAGCACATCAAATCAGAGTTAAAGAACTATTGCCTTATCTCCACTATTCTAAAGAATATGTCACCGTATTTCTAAGAAAAATAAGAATTACTTTTAGTGTTGTAATTGAATTATAAAATTTTGTGAGATATATATACTTTGAAAAAAGAATTGAGTGGTAAAACTTATCTGATCATAATGGGGGCAAAGGTGGCATCCTTATGACATAGTTCTGGCAAGTTCCCCTTGTGCTGATTTTAATATCAATGCTTGGATGAACAGGGGATGGTATTGGTGGCTGGCTCCCAGGAGCCCATTGAGAGTCCTGGCATAATCACAGTTGAAAAGGTGTCTGCTAAGGATCTTGGGGGCCTTGCAAATCAATGACTTCTTGGTTTTTCAGATGAGGATTTTGAGTCTTAGGTGGGCTGGGTACTTGCCCAAGTTTTGCTGTTCCTTAGTGGCTAGAATGTGATACCCACTAAAGGAGAATTCTAAGATGATATCTTTGACAGGTGTGTGTGGGTTGTGTGATGTATTCTCTGTTCGTATACTGCACCCATGGGAAAGCCAGATGAAAACTTTGGAAACCCTCATATCGCTCAACCACACATTTCCTTGAGAAGGAACCCAGAGCTGCTGTCAGGTAGTGAACCCCAACAAGTCACCATTCCCTGCACCCTGCATCCAATGGGGGCTATGGACATCCCCAGTTTTCACATGGGGTTTGTGGAGTTGAGCTTGGCATTTTCTTGCTCAAGAGGCTCTAATGCTTGAGGAAAGCCATCTCCTCAGCCCCCTTATGGAGACTTTAACAAATAATAATAATAAAGGTCTCCCATTTGTTACTTAAGTGGAGGACAGAAAAACAGTTGTGTGGTGTGTGTGTGTGTGTGTGTGTGTGTGTGTGTGTTTTATATGGTTTACTCAAGGGAACCATGTATCTATCTACCTATCTATGTATTTATTATAGATAATAGTGTTAGTAATATAATAAATCTTGGGCATAAATCTCTTTTTAATATCTTATGGTATAAACAGATTAAACATACTAACATATAGTTGTTTTTATCCTAACACATTTCTAAACCTTAAGCACATATACTATATTGTTGGGGAGTGGTATTTGTTTTTTCCCCAGAGAATATTCATATTTAAAAGATTAAGATGGGGCTGATAAATGGTTCATCAGTTAAAGGTGCTTGTTTACAAAACCTGATGTCCTGGGTTCAATTCTCCAGTACACATGTAAAGCCAGATGCACAAATTAGTGCATGTGTTTGGAGTCCATTTGCAGTGGAAAAAAGCCCATCCATAATTCATCCTCTCTCTCTCTCTCTCTCTCTCTCTCTCTCTCTCTCTCTCTCTCTCTCTCTGTCAATCTCTTTGCAAGTAAATAAATATATTTTTAAACTCTTAGACCCATCCAATGGACTTTTTGTTAAAAAAAAAAATTTGTCCTAACACATCATTACATCAATAGTTTGGTTTCTTATGATTGTGTATTATAACCAACTACCCATTATTGCAGGAAAGAAGTGGAGAGCAAGTGGAGGACAGGGAGGTAGAGAGAGAGAGAAAAGGAAGAAGAAGAAACAAGCTGGGATTCCAGGGTGGTAATAAGGGTAGCCAATGGAGCACTGTAGTTTCTAGGGCATACTTCCTGGGGGAAATCAGTAACGGAAGAGGGTTCATAAGGTGTGCACATTTACACACATCTATTCTTACACCACATGCACAGACACATGCCACAAATTACACACACCACGATAAAATGACAACTGCTTGAATTTTGCTGTCAGTGAGCAATGGTAAAGGTGATTTTAGTCATCGGTTTTCACTGTCCCTGTGTGTGTGATTAATGCAAAGTAGTTTTCAGACAGTGTAGAAGTTACAGCCCCCACATTTGAATATAGGTTTAGAGGTTTGTGAATAATTTATTTAAAACTTAACTTTAAACACTCCCATCAGTGATTGTCAGTCCAAAGAGTAATTACTTGTAATTTCTCCATGTTTTTACAGCATGATAAACATTTTCCCTCCCGTCTTGTTTCATGTCTGAGGCTGGCTGGAGAAACTGGAGAAGACATTATACCAGTCAGCTCTGAAGGCATCCTCATTGATGCTGAGGCTTTGTAAGGAGTTCAAAATAATGAAAGTAATGGGCTTTGTCATGCCGCCAGAAACAAAGTGGTTTTACTTCTGAAGAAACTGCTTATAACAACATGGCAAGCAGCACAATCAGATGATTTTGTCTGCTTGTCTAACATGAAGGCAACATTATCAACTGACATCCTGCAGGGCTGAGATAAGGCTCTGGAGAAAGGCCTGGGAAAACCCTGTTTATCTTAGAGGAGACAATGATTAGGCAATTTGGACATTTCATATTTAATAAAAACTGTTTAAATCAGAAACCATCAGACCTGCACTGATGGGCCTTACATTTATATTGTACCCTCTGTCCGCCTCGAATAAAGTGAGTGAATCCTTTTCATCTTTAAGATGTACTCTTTAAAAAGAAGGGAACATGTTAAATGCTCAGAATTGCTTTTATATTAAACTCTACAGCTGACATGAGCAAAAGGGGGCCTCCTAAAGCACCCCATAATGACAGGGAAAGCAAGCAGCCAGCATAACACTTCACTCATTTCTCCACAGAACGTTTGATCTGCAGTGCAATAAAAATATTGAAAGTGATTTCCAGTCCTCCTGACATAACAAATCATAACGTGCTCAGAGCCATAGGAGTAATCAAAGATCCATTTGTGTATGATTCATATAGGTATGAGCCCGTACAGGAAAGGCTTGGTGTTTTATAATCAGGTCCACAAACATTATTCATTCATCTACCATTTTATTAAAGCTGTGAAAAGAAGAAAAGATGGGATCAAATGAAAAAAAAAGAATGAGGTAGAAAACAAGGTAGGCTCACTTTTTAAAGTCCAAAAATTTACTTTCTATATGTACTCAATTTTCATGTGAACTGTATTTCATAAAGTAATCATAGAAATGGCTTTTTCTCAGCAAAGGGTTCTTTTGAATCTCAAATCAAAATGTGAAATGAGAAGCTTTGAACTCCTATGCTGAATAAATCATAATAATTAAGATCTTTATTTTTCAAGAAATCACTTTCTACACATGAATATGAACCAAAGAAGAATGCTTTTCCTGTTACTCATAATATAGATTCATTCCCCATGCAGTTATACATTCAGATGAAGTGGCAGTGTGCATATATATCTGAGACCTAAGACGTATATATGGATGAAAGCATATAGGTTTCTCTTGGTAAGGAAAACATTTTTCTAATAGCATCAGCTCTGGTGAAAAGAGTACTTCAATTTTATTAATGAATTCAGTTCCAGTTTATAAGTGTCCCATAAGAAATTTTTGGCATAAGACTACATAAATGTATGAGTATAACTACTGTTTCTCCTAGGTAAGAAAAAGTGCACATAAAATAATCCCTCGGCCTTTGACATAATTATATGTTTGTCAAGGTTTGGGCTGTTTGTTTTAAATCTATAATTTAAGGTCTGTTTCTGTTATTTCGTTCATTGTATTTTTGTTTTCCGTTCCACTGAAAAGGATCATCTCAAAGAGAATGATGGCATCATTGATAACCTGAATCCTTTTCAAATGAAAAACATTTCACAGAGTAAGCATAAGTATTCATATATACACACAATATATATGTACATATATCAATGTATGTGTTTCATCAGCTTTAAAAGAAGCAGCAAGAAAGACAAGAGAGAGGAGAGTTAGAAATTACCAGGGACTCTTTTTCCATTAAGCATTCTCTTGAAAGTACACATTTAATGATGAACCATAAATGCGGGAAATCCGGGTTATCCTTTTCCTTGCAATTTTCACTTATAATTGAAAAATTCACAACTCTGGCATTAGAATTCATTTTTCTGCATGTGCTGTATGTATTACGCTCCCCTTTATTAAAGAAAGGATTATTCATAGTCCAATGTTGTGAATGAGAAATACAGGCACAAACATGGTTGAAAAACAAAAGAACCATTGTAAAAAGAACAGTTATGTTTATGGAGTAACTTGAGACAGTGATTTAAGTTAATCATATGTTTCTGAAAAATGTTATCAAAATTGCAAAGCTGAAAAAAAAAGTAGTTTAAACCTTGTCAACTGTTGAAATCTGTAGTTATATATGATCTAATTCCATTGATGATTTTAAATATTTTAAATCTGAAAGTGTTCTTTTTGGAACTAATTAATATTATGTGACCTAGAAAATACACTAAGCACCACCTCTATGATGAACTCAATTTCAGCAACAATTCCATACCTTGTGATATCAAGTGAAATAAATTGAATTTAAATTCTAAAAATACAGCATGGTCCCATTTCACATCAGCTATTTTCATGTAGATTACAGTCTTTTAGCACCAATTTTTGGGATAGTCTGAACATGGTATCTCCTAACTTTGACAGTAGTTTTTCTATAGTTGGATATTGTGGGACAATTCTTGATTTTTTTTTGTTTTTATTTTGTTTTAAACTTTGTAAAAATACTTTTTAAAAAGCAATGGATTTGATTTTGAAATGGACTTATCAGTTATTTTGCAGACCCAAATGTTTGATGTTTACAAACATGAAAATTAGCCAGGCATGATGGCACACACGTCTTATTTATTTATTTATTTGCAAGGAAAGAGAGAGAGAGAGAATATGAGAATAAGAATGAGAATGAGAATGAATGAGCACACCAGGGGCTCTACTTAGTGCATCTGGCTTTACTGAGTACTGGGGAATTGAACCTGGGCTGTCAGGCTTTACAAATAAGCACCTTTAACTGCTGAGTCATCTCCCCAATCCCCATTTTCTTAATTTTTTAGTTTTCTTTGAAAGCACGATTTTTTAAATATCTTTATTATGAATAAGTTTATACATTGAGTAAATCTTGGTGCACATACATCTTAAATACCAGCACTCCAGTGGATGAGTTAGGAGGATCACCTTGAGTTCCAGGTCAGCCTGGGGTTACAGAGAAACCCTACTTAGAAGAAGAAAAAAAAACACAACAACAAAGACAAAGGTAAAAGTATGAAAGCAATTTTACAAGTCTTTCCATTTTCCCTGAGTGTGGCGGTACATTCCTATAGTCCTGATAGTTGAGAGTTAAAAGACTTGCCTAAGCTATATATTGAGTCTGGCTTCAAAAAAAAATTTTTAACTTAAATTTAAATTTACCAAGATTTCCAAGACAAACTACTTTAAATGTCACTTGTTTCCATATTTCACTGTCAGAAATGTAAATCTGTACTTTTTGGGGGAAATAAATTTGGCAATATTTGTATCAGAAGGAAATTAATAAAATGTCCCAATTTTCTAATGCAAATCCTATATATTTATACACTGTGACAAAATTTTATATAAAACTCTATCAATGGCAACATTTTTCATCTATTAAAATCCTGGATACAATTAAAATGTTCATAAAAGTTGAAAGTGAGAAATTACATCTGGAGATTATTAAAATTTTAGCTTCAAGCAGTTGACAAATCCATATGGAAGGTATCTCAAGAAATATCTAAGAGGGACTGTCTAAAGAACATGACATCAGGCCAGGCGTGGTGGCGCATGTCTTAAATCCCAGCACTCTGGAGGCAGAGGTAGGAGGATCGCCTTGAGTTCAAGGCCACCCTGAGACTACATAGTGAATTCCAGGTCAGCCTGGACTAGAGTGAGACCCTACCTCGAAAAACCAAAAAAAAAAAAAAAGAACATGACATCAGGTACAGTTTGATTTATTCTCTAAAAATATTGTCACCATAATCAAAAAGAGAGGAGGAAGAGGAGGTAATATTTTCTATTTGAGATTGCGTTGGGAAGATGTCAGTTAAAGATACTTGCTTGAAAAGCCTGTGAGCCTAGGTTTGATTCCCCAGTACCCACATAAAGTCATAATATGCATATACATTTGGAGTTTGGTATACAGTGGTAAGAAGACATGTTGCACTCTCTCTCTCTCTCTCTCTCTCTCTCTCTCTCTCTCTCTCTCTCTCTCTCTCCCCTTGCCTCCCTCCCTCTAAATGAATAAAGTATTTAAACAGTTAACTGCAGAGAACTAGGAAAAGCCATGGATCAGAATTCTCCTTTATACTTTCTCCCTTTCATTGTAAAATATGTTTCCTATAGTAAAAACTATATAAAGTTTATAAGCATTATTAAATTAATGTGCAAACTGTCATCACTCTGGTCAAAACATGAACAGTACAAGTAGCGACTCAAAGGTCTCAGCTCCCTTTCCTTGATGCAAATTCCTGCTTTTCCTGTGAGAAGCAACTAATAATTTAGATTTTATTCAATGACATAATATTCTTTAATGGCTTCTTTACATTTCTTCATAATCAGTATGTCCTTGCTCTGGCCTGCTCCATCTTTTAAGGATTAGCTGCCCACTGAGGCCAATCTCTTATAGATTAACTGAGCACTAATTCAGATAGGGATACACAAATCCTCCCTTCTGGAGTACTTGGGGAAAGGTCACCCTTGGATAAGTGCTGGCCAGAAATGCTGACCACAACTATCAGAAGCAAGGTGCTTTAAACAACACAGAAACTGGCTAATTTGTTTTGCTTCTTTTAGTTCTACTGGGCAGCAATTCTCACTAACACATGTGAACAAGATAAAGTTCAGAAGAAATGCTCTTTGAAACAGAAGATGGCCACCTATCTGGGACCTAGATACCTTCCCAAGACAAATCATGCAAGTCTCCTGAGGTTAAAGAGAAAGAGGGAGACCGAAAGGCAATCTTCCAGTCAAGGACCCTGATAATTAAGCTTTCTCAGACCCTTGATCTCTTTATTCATTGACTTATCAGGCAGCAGGAAAAGCAGAATTACTCTTGACATACTTTTTTTTATTCACATTATGTTTATAAGATAAGATTAATATTTGCACAAAGCTATTACTCATTCACCCTTTCTGTTTAGCATGTGTGAATACTGCCCAGTTTATTTATCCATTCTGCAGTTGATATATACTTTTATTATTTCCATTGTTGACAGAGAGACGCATGCATTTTGCTTGTCTAGGGTTGCTCTCCATGAATGTATTATAACAACCATTTAGCTTTACTAGTTGACTAAAATTTTTCCAATCTTCACTCTCTCCAACAACACTCAGAGTACATGAGGCCATATTCTCAGTAACCTTTTCTCTCTCAGATTTCCTCACTCACTTCCCGTTTCTTCTCCCATTTCCTCACACAGGCCGTCCTCTCACCTGATGAGAAGTAATGAGACAAAACAATAGAAAAGAAAAAATAATAATAAAGTAATCATAACACCCGTTAGTAAATATCAATTCAGGTTCCTCTATTATGTTTCACTCTGCTTGTGTACAGTCCACAATTTTTCGAACAGACCTTCTTGTATCAATGATCCTCATTGATGAAATTTTATTTAAAAATTGCAATCTAGCAGATCAATTGTTTCAAATTTGTCCTGCTTCAAACATCCTATCTTCTTAAGGTACAAGTTAAAAGAAAGAGTGTTAGGAAGAAAGTTTTATCATTTCTTGGCTTTTTTCATTTTTGTAAAAAAAAAATCACAGGATGCTTATACTTATCTCATATTTTCATTTATAAAATTTTGATTTGTTTTCATTTTATCAGAAAAATATCTGGCTTTATAAACCATGCTGTTGTTATTTTATCACTGTTTTTCCTTTCAATTTTATTTTTAATTTATACATAAAATTACCCAAATTTTGAGGCCCATATGATATTTTGATACCTATATACTACCTTATGTGGTGATCCAATTAGAGTGATTAGCATAAGTTTCACCTTATTCTCTTTTCCCCATCTATCTCTCCCTCTTCTTTCCTTCCTCCCATAATAAAACTAATATGAAATGGTTTCAATTCTCCAACATAATTTCTAAAGTCTAAAGCGTCCAAGCCTTTCTTTCAGATTCTGATTTTGAACTTGTTTCGCCATTGCTTTTGAATGTTGTATTGGGGATGGAACCTTGAGGCCAAGCGCATTCTAGGAAAGCACTCCAGCACTGTGTTACAACCAGCTCCCTCTCTCACTTTCAAAATCCATACTGCACACTCTTATCCAGTATTCTCATAGACACTAGATCCTCCATGCACACGGACATTTCTTCAAATTGAATTTCCTTTCACATGGAAAGCTTGGGCTGGAGAGATGGCTCAATAGTTAAAGTCACTTGCTTGCAAAGCCTGATAGCCTGGGTCTGATTCCCAAGTGCTCATATAAAAACAGATGCACAGAATGGCTTAAACATTAGAGTTCCTTTGCAATGGCTGCAAGCCCTGACTTGCCCATACTCTACCTCTCTCTCTCTCTCTCTCTCTCTCTCTCTCTCTCTCTCTCTCTCTCTCTCTCTCTCTCTCTCTCTCTCTCTCTCTCTCTCTCTATATATATATATATATATATATATATATATATATATATATATATATATATATCCACCTATCTATCTCCCCCTCTCTTATCTCTTCTCCCTATCTATCTCCCCTGCTCTCCTCTCTCTCTCTCCCTCCCTCCCTCCCTCCCTCTCTCTTCCCTTGCAAGCCCTTGCAAGTAAATAATAAAATACTTTAAAAAAAATAAAGTTTTTTTCTTTACTTTGTTTTCCATTTCTGGGGTGTTAAGCTTACAGGATAATGTTCCCTTCTTTTTAACATACATAACATGTACTTTTCAAGGAAATGAGCATTTTCAACCATTCATTTCAGCTTCTCTATCTTAAACAAAAAGAATTACAAAAACAAGTATACATACTTAATCTCCTACAGTAGTCTTTCCCTGTTCTCACATTTCTTTCTCTTAAGCAGTATGCTAATTGGAAGTTAGCATGTGTAAGACATTTTTATGCTAGCATGTTTTAAAGGTTAAAAACAATCATCTGGTAAACTTGCTGCATGCATTTAACCAGCTTTTCTTTCATGTATAAATTGATGGAACATTTTTTGATTAAAAAAATATCAAAAATGCCAATGTAATGATATTTCCCCCCATGGGCCATCTCGTGTTTAAAACCTTAAAACGAGCTAGTTACTTGCATTTTTCTCTCAGCGTGTTCTAAATGCAATTGTTTCTAAGGTTGGTCGAGCTCTGTTATAAAAATTAGTAGAAAGAGACTCCTGCCTCTTAGCTGTGACTTTGACAACCTTAGCTAGTTAAAACTGAAACTCCCCAAGCGTGGCCTGTCATCTCCCTCTCGGTCTGCCTGGATCTTTGGTAGTACTCATTTTCTGTGAGCAATAGAGTGACCTGAGGGCTGATTAATTAGCTGTTGGCTTATGTATTTTTGCAACATTAATTGTGAAAGCCCTCAACTGTTACTTCGTGGATAGATTAACCTTGTTAGTGAGAGGAATCAGACATGCGGAGGCCACTTTAGATTGCTTTTTCTGACATTTGGAAAGTGTTTCACTTCACTAACTAGAACACAGGCCTTTACATGGTTTTGGGAGTGTGATAATCACCTCTTCTCAGTGAGTAGTGCTCTGCTTGTTGGTGGTCAATTCTTTCTGGCTGTTACTCATTTCACCATTTCTAAGCCAGTCCCCCTTGCTTTTTACCCTGAGTCTGTCTTCAATACTGCTCATACAATTTTTCTAATAATCTATGACAAAAATTTAGAGTCAAATTGAATCCCCATATAATCAAATTTAAAAGGAGATTAAATCCAAGTTTTACATTAGGATACACAGAGAGCAAGTCCTGTTAATTTTATCAAGAAAATTGTCTAAACAGAATAAGTTAGGTTATTTCAGTGGCTTCAATTTCCTATTTACTAAATATCCTGAAAAACTTCAGAAACTATCTAAAGCCACAAAATATCTTCTTATTTTCATATGACTCTTGCTCCGTAGAATATACACCATAAATACCTTCTACAATCATTTGGAATGATTAAATTATAACTGGACTGCAGAATGAAATGGATGAAGAAAATTTGTTTAATTTACTCCACAATGGCTTGGGGTACAGCATTATTTTATTATCTTTCTGAAGAGAGATTTTTTATTTAATATCTTTATAATGAATAATTATATACACTGCATGAGCAAATCTTGTGAAGGTGCCTCCATTTCCCTCCTCTCTGCCCCCTACCTAGTAGGGTCCTTCCTTGGTGCACATATTAGATCTGTCCATAGGTTAGGGGTTATAAACTGCACAAAAGGTAGCCATTTTTATTTTCTTTTTATTTTCTTTCCCCTTTGTGCATTGTTACTGAGGGGGGCAATGTCTGTGGATATTCTCCCCCACCATGGCTCTTACAATCTTTCTGCCCCCTCTTCTGCTCAGTTCCCTGAGTAGTAGTGGGTAAGTTTTAAGTCTGCTTTATTGTGGAGATCTTAAGCATCTCTGGATCTTTGCCCTAGGTTGCGTTGGGTATCATTGTTGTCTGTCTCCATTAACCTCTCATGTGTTATCAGACTTGCTGTGGTGAATGGTCTCCCATTTGTATTATCACTTTCTCATAGGTTTCATTTTATTGTCTTTATTATATTTTTAAAATATTTTTAGAAAAGTTAGATGCTTAATTGCTTATATTAAATTTGAAAAAGTAGTTTATTCAATCCAGAAAACAAACACACCAAAAATTGCATTACATGAGGTCGTATACTGCAGCAGTTTGTACGGAACATTATATTAGCCTCTAAGTGGTCAGTGGAATAGAAGCAGAGGGAGGAAAATGGTGGTATCCAACACATGAATTGTACATATAAAGTTTCTACTTAGAGAAAGAAAGAAAGAAGAAAGAAAGAAAGAAAGAAAGAAAGAAAGAAAGAAAGAAAGAAAGAAGGAAGGAAGGAAGGAAGGAAGGAAGGAAGGAAG
>PVHP010008970.1:0-32912 GCA_004024765.1 Zapus hudsonius
TGTGGCTGACCCCACTTGCCCGCAGGGGCAGGAGTGGGGTGTTGGGTACCTAATCCATTACTTTTTCTGCCTGTTCTTATTTGAGCAAGTGTCTTTGACTGATCCAGGAGCTTGCTGTTTTTCATGAGCTCCGGATCCTAATTTGTGGATAATCTGTTTCTTAGGGGTCTTGGGGTAAGACTTGGGCTTTCCACTCTGGAAGCTAGTAGACCTTAAGTATTGAGGTGACATCATGTTTGAGCTCCTTGTTTCCTAGAGGACTGGGGTTATAGACACACGTGGCTACACACAGCTATTGATGTGAGTTATGGAGATTTGAACTCAGGTCCCCTCAGGCCTACTTGACCATTGTGTGTCTCCAGCCTCTAACAGGATTTTTTTTTTCTAACAGGATTTTTTTTCAAATTATTTTCATTTATTTACTTGTGGGGAAAGAGAGAGAGATAGAGACAGAGAGAGACAGAGACAGAGAGAGATTGAGATGCCAGGACCTCTTGTCACTGCAAAAGAACTTCTGTGTCCCCCACTAATCTGACGGCTTCTTAGACACAGGAACTGTGCTTTTTTACCTGTATCCCAAGACAGGTCACCTGAGGACATTGTATTTCACACACACACACACACACACACACACACACACACACACACACACACACACACATATATTAGTTAAGTCAAGTAGACCTGAATTTGAGTTCAGACTCTGCCACTGACAAACTGAGTAGTTCTGGAGGAATTAACCTGTTTTTCTAAACTGAAATTAAGATAAAACTAAGTACTATGCCATAAGAATGCTGTGAGAATTAGAGATTTATGCAATTCTTATGACTGAAGAACTCCTTAAACCTTTTTAAGATTATGGCGATAAGAGAAATTACATGCATGTATGGTTATCACACCACCCATTTACTTTTATTATTATTATTTACTTATTTTTGGTCTTTTGAGATAGTAATTCATTCTGTAACCCATTTTGGCCTGGAACTAACTACATTGTCCAGACTGGCTTTGAGTCACAGCAATTCTCCTGCCTCAGCTTCCTGAATGGTGAGATTACAGAGTTAAACCATCACACCCATTTGCTTGTTTTAAATATTTATTTATAGAATTCTTACATGAAAGTCACTATTCAGGTACGACAAGGTTTTGAGAAAAATACCTCTTGTTTAAGAATTCACAATCTTTTAAGAAAATGCATACATAACATATGTGGAGACTTATAAAGCAAGGAGGCTGGTTAAATACAAAATACAGATGGTGTGTGTTCCAGAGATATCCAGTAGAGGAAGTGAAAACCTCTGCCTGGTAAGAAGATGCAATGGCACTGGACTCTGAATAACAGAGGTGATTCTGACTGGCCGACAAGGCATGTGTGCATTCCAGCAAAGGGAACGTCACAAATGGGGTTCAAATACAAAACGTGCCCAAGAGGTTAGGGAGAAAAAGTCAAAAGTCTTGGGAGATGTGTGTATACTAGTGTTTAGATACAATTTCTAAATGAATGTTCAAGCTACATTTTGAAAGTCCCAGTTCCTTCTATGTTTTCTTGAGACCCAAAAGGATATGCAGGAGCCATCCTATCATCATCATGGAGATGGCCCATTAGGAAATGGTTCTTCCGGGGCTGGAGAGATGGCTCAGCAGTTAAGATGCTTGCCTACAAAGGAAATGGTTATTCTACCCCTGGAAAGAATGGCTTGAGCCATTTTCAATGAAGAGACAAGTGACAAAGAAAACCTGCACGGCTTACGGGGGTTGATGAGAGGTGAGGAGTGAAGGAGAAAATGAAGAATACTCAAGAGCTCCCTGTCTGTATGAGGAAGCAAATTGCAATCCTATTAAATAAATGGTGTCAAAAAGAAGAGTCCCTTGGGTGGGAGGTGGATATGAAAGACCAGTGTAGGTTCAGCCTTGGAAAAATCTATCATCCAAGTTTAACGTCCTCACCTCAGCCAGAAGAATAACCAAGTCTCTGGTCTTCTGTTGGAGAGACTGAATGCACCTGATCTCGTCTGATTTCAGAAGCTAAACTATCAGGCCTGGTAAGTAACTCAAGTGACCTACCTGGAGTATGGGAGTCTACTCTTGGTATTTTAAGGAGAGGTAAATAAGATGCTCATCAACTTATAATGAGGTTACATCCCAATAAAATCACTGGAAGTTGAAACTATTACAAACCCAAAAATGCATTTAATGCACATTAATAAGCATAGCTTGTAGGTGAGTGAATCCATCTACAACAAAGCCTGTTTTGTAATAAAGTGTTAAATATCTGTTATTTATGGAATCCTATTATCAGAAGTGAAGAACAGAATTCCTTTATGGGTATGCTTCTGCTCCACTGTAAAGGCAAAAAAGAAAAACCCTAAGTGAAACCATTGGAAGTCACCAGCCCTCTGTAGCTGTAATGTCTCAGAAATGATCCATGTCCAGGTGAAAGAAATGTTGCTGCCCAAATGCCATGAGGCCCCCAACTCCTCAGATCATAGAGACTGGATTTCATCGCTTTAGGTGGAAATCCCTCTCACATCAAGCAATGGTCCCAAGGATGCAAAAGACGGATCAAGAATACATGCATGAATGTATATATAACTCACATTTTTTTTGCATAGTTCCAAATTGCATTGTTTATGCAGCTGCTCACAAACTCAGCTTGTCTGTTTATTTTTGTCCTTAGAAGAAACAGAGCAGAGAGTTCTGCCTATTAGGCAGCATAAGATCAAAGAGTCCCCTCACTAGCCTGCGAGAGTGTTCTACTTCAGCCTTCCATGTGAGCAGAGATCAAAACAACACTGCGGCCCTCGGCCTGGCTCCCCAGCAGAAGGCTTGTGGTGGCACCTGTTGGGGTCCTCCCTTCACAGCTCACACCAAATGGACAGGCTTTGTGTCCTCTTGGGAGTGAGCCATGGAATAACTTTGAAGCACTCAAAAGAGAAAAAGCATTTCTCACCATGTTCGCTAAGGCAGTATGACTATCTCAGAGCATGTAGCAACACATTGCTTTATGAACCAAAGGGGACAAGGTTGAAAGTGTCAAAGGGCCTGGAAGGTCAACTGGCAAGCTAAAGGTTATCCAGCCATTTGTAAGTGGACCTGGAAAGTAGGCAGATGGCAAACACTTGCTTTTTCGCTTAGGCCAAGAGGAATAAAGTGACACCCTTCGTGTTTTCTTTCTCATCTCTACTATGTCTCCCTCTTAATTGGCTCTAATCACTTGAAGTAAGACTCTAGGATGACATTTCGAGCACCCTTTTGGTTGGCACAGGACACAGGCATGCCCTTGTGAGCTATGAATGGTGTGTTGTTCACCATGCCAGCCTGCGGCATCTCTTGTCACCCTTTTTAAGCTGCCTGGGGTTTGTTTCAGAGTGTGACAATAGCCATAGCAATCAACATGTTAACAAAAAAAGGCTAGGTGGCAGCATGTGTGGCTTTGGGTCTCAAAGTTCTCCCTTTGGGAAATTTCAGGGTGAAATGGAGACCTAAATATCTCTAGAATCTTTAATCCAATCATTATAGAGAGTAGGTTTCTGATCCAGGACCCTGACCTTTGTTCTAGTGCTGTCCTTATACCTGCTGACCTTTCTGAGTCTGCAGAGAAGGACACATTGCTCTTTGATGTAAATTCAATTGCCATTGAAGTACCAAAGACTCTCTCAGCAAGAATCAGGGTGACGGCCAGGTCACTGTGTTCTCATCCACGCTTTGGAAATTCCACCTGCAATCTACCATGGGAAATGCCAATCAGTTCTCTGTTAACCATGAAACAACCATGAGGTGAGGAAGCAGGGCACCATCCCCACTGGCATAGACACTCTCAAGGACTGTGGTCATTGTAGCACATGTTGAGATGATGGTCCAAGAGTGAAGGCCGAGAAATTGGAGCAGCCCGATAAGCTGGGGGTACCATCTAGAGGAGCTGGAGGATAAGCTGGGGTTCCTTCTAGAGGAGCCCAAGGATAAGCTGGGGGTACCATCTGAGGAGACCGAGGATAAACTGGGGGTACCATCTAGAGCAGCCTCCACATTTCACACAAACCTTCCAATGGGATCCAACACGAGGATCCCCACATTTCATGATGAAAAGCATCCACCTTGTCTTCCTGCACCCACTTGTATTTTATCCATCATCTGTTTTGCAGGCAAAAGGTAGTGGAAAGGAAGCTAGCACTTCTAAGAAAATAACTGACTCCAAAAAGCCAACTCCTGGCCAGGAAACCTGAGCAAGCCATTTGCACTAGAAGTTCTACATAGCAGCAAGCTGTGAGCAAGGCCAAGGATGGCGGTTCCTCCTTCCAGGTAGCCTGGAGTTACAGGCCCTTTTCTCCAAAGATGCATTTGCTCAGAAAAGTGCTGTGCAGTCCTCCCCTGCTTCTCTGAACAACTCATTTACTGCTAGGGCCTGGCTCTCTCCTGCCTAATCCTTCTTCCTGGAGTGTCATTTTTCCTAGACCTTAGGCTCTTTGAGGACAAGGACTTGACCACATAAGCTTCTTGTGGTGGCTGTTTTGGTTTCCCTCTACGGGTGTACCATGATGACTTACATACTTTAGGCATTTAGATAGCAGGTGCTGACTGGAAGACCAATGTCTCCTACAGAGAACCCACTGGGAAAAAGGAGTTAACCAGTCATTTGACCTTCTCGCCACTAAAAGTTTTCTTGGTACTTTAAACAGAATAAACTTATTCCTTCAATTTCTAAAATATTTCATTAAAGAAGAGCTCTTCATAAATAACTCACTTTTCTCTTTATGAAATCCTATAAATAAAAGAACACTATTAGTGGCCCCTTTTCAGAACTGGGGAACTTATTACATTCCAACATTAAATGGCTTGCCTAGCCATGTTCTGATCTTTGCATTCACTCATTCAGACAGCTGCTGGGCACCACCATGTTTACGTACTAGTGTGGCATACTTCACTGTTTACATACACACTTGCTGGTTTATCACCATAGCAATCCTATGTAGTGGGTACTAGCATGCTTTTTTTTTTTAAGAAATGAAGAAACAAATACTCAGACTATCTGAGTAATATGTCCTAGTCCACACTCTAAGAGACTAAGCATTCAAGCAAGTCTGTGCCTCTCGAGCTGTAGGCTGTTATCAGCGTACACTGATGTCTCCCAAAGCAACCTTCAGACAGAGGCAGGCCTCCGAGCTGAGTTATGTCCCTGCAGAGCAGCAGTTATTTCATGTAAATCACACTAAAATGATTCACATGTGTTCCTACCCTTCTATGTAAAGATATTTATAGCTTTTGCATATTTGCTTTTTCTTTAAAAACAACACACTTGGGCTGGTATACCCATTCTCTTTCTCTCTCCTTGCAAATAAATATTTTTTAAACCACTGCCAGAAATGGGTCTTTATTTCCTTAAATGCTCACTATACTGAACTGCAAACCTTGACGTACAAAGCGCCCTGGATAATTTTGGTCAAATGGATCACATTTGGGTTAACTGCTATGTATAAACTTCTGGTTAGACTTAGTTGCTTTTTCTTGTTTTGTCTTTATATACCATATCTCAGTCTCTAGTCAGTATAATCTCTTCTTAGTGACAGAAACTGTAAGATCAAATCATTGAAGCATGAAATGTTTTTAAAATATTTTTATTTATTTGCAAGCAGAGAGAAGAGAGACAAGGAGAATGGGCATGCCAGGGCCTCCAGTCACTACAAACGAACTCCAGATGCATGTGCCACTCTGTGCATCTTGCTTTACATGGGTACTGGGGAATTCAACCCTGGTCATTAGACTTTGCAGGCAAGCACCTTAACTATTGAGCCATCTCTCCAGCCCCTGAAATATTTTTTAAAATCAAATTAAATAAAGACATCTTATTATAATCTTGATTTCAACCCATCTGGACATACTTTTATCCATTATACAACTTTTTCATAAACTGAATGTCTCTATTTTCCTTAAAACCAAAATCAGGTGCTAATAACGTATACATCTCTAGTAATTTCTTTTTCCTGACAGTTTCTTAAGACTATGTTTTCTCAGCCTCCATTTCCATGAACTCCTAAATTTTCAGTAATGTTGATTCTACCCCATGATGGTTAGGTTTTGTTGTCAACTTGATCTTTTTAATTACCTTGGGTGAGTCTCTGAGCATGTTTATAGGAAGGCAGCCTCTCAGTAGGGGGCAGGATGTAAGGAAGCTCAGGAGAGCTAGAAATGAACATCCCTCCCTGTGTGGGCAGTGCAGGAAGGAAATTCCAGAGACTCAAGAAGCTTTTAAGTCTTGGAAAGGGCTGCAAGACTTCGAATAGGGTTGCAAGACCTTGCCCTAAGGCTATATAATGGGGGAAAAGTTCTCTCTTTGGTCCTTTTGCCTGTTTGCTGTTGTGTGTATGTGGTGTTGGTGATGGGATTTTCTCTCGGCTTGGACCTGTGAAAGGGGCCAGTCTTTTTCACTATTATGGAACTTCCCCTGGATCTATAGCTTCAATAAATCCTTTCTGTCCATAAACTGAGCCTGGTTTGGAGATTTATCCCAGTGGTTTGTGGCTGACTAAAACTACCCCCAACCATTTTAATGGGAAAAAAATGTCAAGGCCATTAACAGCCATTTTTAGATCCAGGTGATGTCTTCAAGTGTAGTGCATAAGTTTGTATGGCTCCCAGAGCAGCTGGTGCTGCTGGCCCTTGGACCACAGTTCTAAGTTCTAATGCTACTCTGGACCCCTTCAGCCTTTACCCAGCAGGATCCCTCAGCTGTATTTAATGCCATTGATCCTTCATTCCTTTTGAAATCAATTTCTTGACACTTCTGATTCTGGCTTTGTCTCTCTAGCTGGGGTTTCGTTCAGGCTCCTAAGTTTCTCCTACCTGTTCATGCTAAGATTCTTCAGGGCTCTGTCTTTGATCCACTGCCAGCACTACTCCAACTCCTCATCTCTTGCCCACAGGATAGCAAGAGCCTCCTACTGGGTTCTCCCACCTTGTCTCTCAAGGTCATCCAACACAATGATTCTCCCCAAATGCAAATCTAGTTAAAGCCATTTGGTAATTTCCCAGGGCCTACAGAACAAAGCCTCCTGCCATGGGCCCTTCCTTTCCAATCTTATCCTTCTCCGCACTCTCTCATTATACGTTACATTCTATTGGCATTGACCTGTCCATGGTACCCAAATGCATAAGCTATTTTAAGTCACTTCATCAATAGTCACATTTTTTCCTCTTCTTAGAACATCACTGGCCTCATCCTAGAAGCCTCATTCTTTTGGCTAATTCTTATTCATGCTTTAAGATTCAGCTGGGGTTTTCTCATCCAGTAAACATTCAGTGGGCTCTTCCTTCTCCTTCCTACACAGACAGGCCAATCCCTTCCTCCATTTTCCTACAGAGTCTCATGTTTATTGCCTTGCCTCTCTGGCAGTGCTCTTCAGAGTATGGAAACTGACTTCTAGTATGTCTAGTAGTCCTTTACTATTCAGGAAACTCTTGGAGGGGATAACTTATCTTTTAGTTGCTACCCAAACCTTGCAGAGTAGGCTTTTGAGGCATGCTTTTGGGGCTGACCTAAGCTTCTCTCTCTTCTATGAATGGAAATGCTTACAAGGTAAGTCCTAAGTATCTTTCAGCTTTCAAAGCTGGTGGTTCTAACCAAAGAGCTGCCTCTTTATGTACAGGAGGAGAAGCAGCTGGCTTAGTCAAACTTGCCCTGTTGGCTCTCCAGGCCTCTTGCCATCCCACTTTGCCCTCTGGTCAACCTGAAAATCTTCCTATTAGGACAGTGATCCAAACAATGAGCTAACTACACCCTTGGAGGCCTACAGAGCTGAGGCAAGGTACAGATGTAGTACTGATGGGCTAACACATGCAGACAGGAGCAGAACATGGCCAGTTTGTCATGATGCTACTGGAATCTATTGAGAAGAATGGTCGTGTGTCTCCTCTCTCTGAAAATATCTCCAGAGTCGAATTGCAGTCCACAGTGGTAGCTTAGAGATAAAGCAGCCCAGAAAGGTTTTCTCTGAGCTACAGTCTTACAGAAGAACAAGTTATCACTGATCTTTCAAAGAGTACAAGCAAGTTTACAGCTGAACAGGCTATAGCCCTCACTACTATATCTCAACCAGCTGGGTCCTTACTGTGCAAACACAATAGAAGATAATTACAAAAACTAAGATAGCTATAATGCCACAGAAAATATGATCTTGTGGGACCACCATTGTGCACACAGTCTGTCACTGACTGAAAGTCATTATGCCACAGTGATTGCACAGAAACTAACCACACACCCAGCTTTGCTCCGCGTTGCTGAGCTGATTTCTGTAGAAGTGTACTAACACATTTCCTGGCCTCCCGTGAAGAATTCTGATGAACTTGACTAATTAAATTATGATGAATCCAAGTCAAAAATATCCCAAGAAGTTCTAAAATTTCAATGGGAATAAAAATAACACAGTATTTTTTATTCATCTGTTGCAACTAGGATGCTAATGCTTTGCTATAAATGGTGCATGTTTAAGCCCTCAACAAACTCAAATCCACAAACACTTATTGACTATCTACTTGGAACACATAAAATTTTGTAGAAAATATCATATTTTTCACTTTCCTGAGTTTCTTATCTGATACTCAAGAATCTCAAACACGCATCAGGCTGCTATCTCCGTCCAACACAGAAACCGAATTTAAAAGAGAAACAGCCTCCCCATGTCACTCTAGGTACTCACTACATAAAGTTAGAATTAAGCTCAGTGAGGTCCTCTCTATTCCTTGTATGATACAAGTTCTGAGTTAATCAATAGAGAGAGATACTATCCTGACATGTATGAGTTAGTCAAGTCATGGATAAGTCACAATCAGTCAAGACCTAAACTACAAAACACACACAATTTACTGAGAGTAAATCTGCACAGTGCTATCCCACCACTGCTAAACTGAGTTTACAAAGGTTTGAAAACCTGCATTATAAACCTGTTTAAAACATGATATCATTTAAAATATAAAAAACCCCACTTAGACAATTCCCAATGCACTAAAAGAGGCAAGTGAATTCACTAATAATTTCATTTCCAAGTGGGTCAGTACTTAAATAATACGAAGTGTTTTCAGGGGATTTTTCACTATACGTTAGCATAGATCATAAAAAAATATGTTTAGTAACAGTTATGCATATTAGGTAACTGACTTTTTCAGTTTCTTGAGATTTTTTGTCTCTGAAAATTTGAAAAGGCTTTGCAATTCTCTTATTAAGTTTACAAGACATTAAGGTGTAAGAACTCTTCGGCCCCTACTTATGAAAGTTTAACTTCACAGACCAGATAATGTGCAAGAACAAGACACAAAGTCCCACAAGTGGATGGGCTGCTGGAAATTCTACCAGCCTCTCTCCTGGGGCATGGTGAGGTAAAAATTCAAGGGTTTCCGTCTTAGGAGACATAGTCATCGTCTACAACTGTAAGTTCAAATCCCAAGTCCCATAGCTCTCAGTATCCTCATCAAATTCCAGCAGATTCCATTACTCCAAGTCCTTTTTCATGTTTAAGCTGTTGGGAAGAGTTGCTATGTGCTGTTTAACAGCTGCCGTTTCACCCTGGCCCCCACCAAATAGGTTACACTTTAGTCTATGGATTAAATTGAAATGAACTATTATCCCTCACAATGAAATACAATCAAAATGAACTTAAATAAGATTTAAAAAAAAAACATAACCAGCAGACAGTTTGCTGTCTAAAAATGAGGCCTTAAATTCTAAGAATTCTCAAGCTGGTACAGATCATTCCAGATAATATTCCAGTATCTATGACCAGCTGGATATTGTAAGTCCTGAGACCAAAAAAAAAAAGTTGAGAACAGCAATATATCAAAGCTGCATGTGTAGGACAGGGCACCCAAGGCAGTAAAAAGATCACTTGTATAGAATCAGGGGGAAGGATAAGCAATGGAAAAACAAATTGCCTACAGTAAGAAAAGTAAGATCTAAGATAGGCAGGCAGAGATAATTCCTAACAGGTTGGTAAGGCTCCAAACCATTCAGTCAGGACTGGGGATGGAGCCGTGAGAGAGCGCTTGCCTAGTGTGGAGTTGGGAAGGGAGGGAGTTCTTTGAGTCCCAGCTCTACAAAGCAAACATCAACAACAAAAAGTGCTTTAGCTTTAGTTAGCTCAGAGTCCAGTGGAGGCAAAGCCATGGATGTGGTAGACCGGGCAAGCAGAGGGTGTCCTCCAATGTGTAGAAATCTAGAAAGTAGTATGATATATTCCCTAGCTTTCTCATGTGAAGATCTAAATTAAAAAAAAAAGAAAACATGGCATTTTTTGAAAGTTTATGCCAGAGGTGAAATGTTTGGCCATAGCAGAGTAGAGACTTAGCTGGTCCAAGGTCAACAGCAGACCTTTGAGCTGCACCTGTGTCCACCTAAGGAAGGGAAGGGAGTTGGCCTAGAGCTTTGAGCAGATTGCCTGGCGACACCAAGTCTGTGGCAGAGCTGGAAACTGAGTCCACAGGCCCAGATCCCATCCTGTTGTGTTCTTAAGGATGTTCTTATGTAAACACATATAAGACACACAGAAAGTCCTCCTTACGAGAAGAAAGGAAAGCCCACTCTCTGGCATGCCTCCTTCAAGCTCCAGAGGGATTAGGAGTAAATATCTTCCATGCTGAACCATGGGGTTATTTCAGGATGGGGGCACAGGCAGAGGGTTGAGTGTGGCTCTAAGGGGTGTGACCGTGAGAAGTAGGGACTGCGAGAATATGAAAAGCCACACACACAGCTCTACATGCACAGCCCTCGCTTTACACTAACCGGGTCTCATCCAAATGGCTTCCTGAAGCTCCTCTTGCAAAGCCACCTGCTTCCTTAAGAAGAAAATCCAAGGCAGCGGGTGACAAGCTGGCTAGACACCTGTGCCAGTATCTGTTGACACAACAGCGGGCTCCTTCAAGCTCAGCGCTGGCCTTGAACACCACTGATACGACAGAAATACTGTCAATGCCAGCAAGTGACCACCAAGCTACACATGGCCTCTCCGGGCTCCAGACAGACAACAGGGTGGAGAAAAACCATTTTAAACTCATACCTTAAACTGTCAGAGACTCCTCTATGTGACTTTGCTTTTCCAATGATATTAAATTGCACTGAAGCAAAAACAATTATAATAAAGAGAAGCTTGTGGGTTTCTAGTTGCGAGAGGAAATAACAGACTCTAAGCGCTCGCTTAGAGGTTCTATGTTTAAAGGGCATAGCAGGACTCCGTGATGTTAATTAAATGATTTTATTAGTCTGGGTTTGGCTTTTCTTCACAGTCTAAAAAAAGGAAAAGCAGGATGGATATCTCAGTGCCTTTGCCTAACTAAAGATTATTTTTAATGCTTTTAGAGTATAGTTTTGTAAGTTGAAAAATATGCAGGAAAAAATAAAAAAAAATTCTTTTCCAGTTTACAAATAAATAAGTGGGACAGAGATGATCTTATCAGAATGATAAAGATTTTTTGCATAAAAATTTATTTAATGTTTAGTTTTCTGAAGAAGGCACTTACATTCTGCTAAAATGATTTAACATTTTACAATTTACTTATTTTCTGAAATGACTTATAAACATCTTTATTATTAAAGGCTTACTTTCAGTGATGTTGATTCACTTTAGAAAATAAAATAAATAATTGTTTAATTCTGGAAAATAAAACCCATAACACAATTAAAAATAAACCCATTTGATAGGAAATCTGTATCCCAAACAAGAACTACATATGTTCATAAAAAAATAGAGCTCTTAGTAATTAAATTGTAGGGAAAGCTATTTCATTTAAATGAGTTTTCCAATTATTAGTTGAAGGAAAAAAAAAACTTTCAACAAGAAGGCTTAAAGCAACAATAACTATAAAAATAAGAACTAGAAACAACCCCAAAGCCCATCAACAGACTGAGGAAGTAGACTGCGATGTATTTATACTCTGTACCTTACAGTCATGAAAATGAGAGACGAGGCCCCACCCAGCACCAAACAGGACCCCTAGAAACGCAATGCTTCGGGAGAAAACAAGTCACTGAAGATTCGTGATCACACTGCTCGTAGGATTGAAAGGAGCAGAGCAGAACTCTGGGTGTCTAAGGGAGATGAGCCTCAGAGCTACAGAGAAGCACAGACCAGAGAGGGGACACTGATGACCTTTAATGAGGACCAGCATTAGGCAGCCTTAGGAGAAATGTTCTTTTTCCTAAGCTGGGTAGGGGCCTATGAGTGTTTATTTTACTATTATTCTTTATATTCTACTTATATTTTATCAATATTTTTATCTACTTAGTATTTGTGTGTGTGTATGAACATGCTTGGGAATGAATCCAGGGCCATGTATGCTAAACACCAGTGGAACACTGTCCCTGCTATTAACTTAATTTGAAAATTTGGACTGAAATACATTCCTGGGACTTCAGCTATATAAGAATTTTAGGAAAAATAAAGATGCTCTAATCATTTTAGGGATAGTCTACGATATCCCAGAGATTAAAAATTAGATAATAAAAATCAAATCGGGAATAACTAAGACCAGGAATGTGTGTGGGTGTGGGTGTGTGCTTCCTTCTCCACCAAAGAAGATGAATTGCCATACATCCTCCACGACTGTGGTAGGAGTTATGTTAACTCATGCAAGGCATTCAGGAAGTGTGTCACAGAGTAAGCATTATATAAGTGCTTTCTGTGATATATGGTTATTATTGCTATTTGACACACTGCAACTTAGATTTGGAATAAGAAAATGTGCATTTCTCTTCGAAGAGTACCCACTAATGTCAATAATTACTTCCACTGAAATTTATTGACCTTTCACTTTTATACCCTCTCCAACTCTCTTTTAGTCTAAGAACTCAATCTAGAAGCTTCTCGGCCTACTGACTGGGTTAACTCAATGAAACAGAGGCAGTTACAGAAAATCCTATTAATTCTATATGTCCCATGGTCCAAAGGGCTTTCCTCAAAGGCAGCTTCACCCCAAGCCAACATCCTAAATGGAAGCAAGAGAGCTATCTATGGAGGACCTAGAGAATGGGGAAAGGCCTGGGAGCTCCTAGGAATGCTTGGGTGTGAGGAGACATGCATTTCCCCAGCAGAATGGAAAGCCAGCTCCGTTCTCCTGCTTCACACATTCTTTCCATCCAGGGCTGTGGTAATATGGCTACTAACTTTTATTTACATTGTTTCTAGGGAATATTCTTTATTAGCAAGTGAGAGTTGATTCAGAACCCTATAAGATGATAAACTGTCACCAAGTCTCTAACCAAAGTCATCAGTCATGCTGATACTGTCTCCTCGGTTGTCTACTTCAGATCTTCTCTGGGAAACCAGTGTGGGTGAAAAACAGCAAAGAGAAAGTCCCCAAACCACTTTATTGAATTCCAACCACATTGTTGTGATTGAAACCTAACTACTTTATTGTGAATATTTTTTAACCTCTCTCTCTCAGTTCAGGGAAACCTTCAGTTATTTCTAGAAAAGCTTAGAAAGCTATCCTTAGAGCCAAACGGCCTGATCTCAATTTAGAGAGCTCTTGCAATCCTGCCTCCTGATCTCACACCTCTGAGTCTTTCACACATGGAGAACAGCAGCACCACCATGGCCTGTCTGTGTGGGATCAGTGGAGGGCTCTGGATGTGACTTGAAATGACATCATGTGTTGAGGATCAGCAGCAGGATTATTTCACAATTGAGGAACCCTTTCCGTAGCAGCTCTTTCAAGAACCTGCAAAATTTTCCTGGAAACAGCTGGAAAGGAAATACTTGGGGCATTGTGTCCATACTGTCTCCGTCACATCTACTTCCACTGCCTACACAGCACAAATGTGCCCTAGACCATACGTGAGCCAGAGTGCACGGCCGTGTTCCAGCGAAAGTCTTATGGATGGGTACCAGTTAAATTTCACACCATTGTCACAGGTCATCAAATAGTATTCTGCCGATGTCCCTTCAACTTTTGACAAATGTGAAAACTGTTCTTAGTTCACAATAGCAAAGTAATTGAAGGGGGACCAGGACCTAGCCACTGCATCCTGCCTACAAAACATAGTTCTAGACTGTTCTGTTTCCCAAGCACAAGGCCTTTATGGGCTCATCACATTTTTATCTTTTCAAAGCAGTAAATTAATACTCCTTAATCAGCCATTCCTCCCAACACAACAGGGAGGTAGGACCTGTTTTATCATTAGTAGAAACAAAATCACTGAAGCATCCCAATCTGGGAAGGGCCCCAGAAAACAGGGCCTTTTGGTGGATTTGGTTTGGTTTGGTTTGGATGCAGGGCTGAAGATGGAAGGCAGGGCCTCTCACATGCTAGACCAGAGTTCTACCATTGAACTTCATTCCCCAGTCCAGGAAGAGAGGGTTCTTTGACAGGATTTCCACCTTGATCTTTATTTGCACATTCCCTCTTTACATCAAGTACACATAATTTCCTGTGTGGAGCTACATGAATACCATGGCTGTATTAAAATACAATTATAATGATCTTTTGTGAGCCAGGATGATGACATCCTGTAACACACCATTAATACGTATGATAATTAGGCTACCTGTGTGGCTGGGCAGTAAGTATTGCCTCATCTGAAATCACTGGCTGCTGGGAGTTAGCAGGAACGCCTCTGAAAGAAGCACGTATTCACAGGACCACTTCCAAGTCCAGTCTTCCGTTCTCTTCTGTGCATTTATTTTTTTCTCCTGGGATCAGCAGGTGCTGAGCAAGCATCTAAAGACCCCCACTGCAGTGGGCTGACATTTCCTCACACCCAACCCTTAGTTCCTCATTTGCCAGCACTCCTTGTCTGCTCCCCGCCCCCAACTGCTCTCTCTTCTCCTCTTCTGGGGACATAAACACGCACACTTTGTTTGAATCCATAAATTTCACAAGATTCCCAACAAGCTGCCCAAGTTCCATCTGTTACAATGACTCCTATTTCAACAAGTCAAAAAAAAAAATCCAAACTATGCTTCTAATGACCTGAAGAGCATAGGTCACTCTTCTCCTAACTAAATATCACTCTAGCATGTGCCAAGTGATATCTATGTCCATGGAGCTGATCCTCCTGCTTCCTCCCACCTGGGCCTGCCACCAACAACCTGGATGAGTCAGTCCATTTGAGAGGGTTTGTAGGAGTCACCCTCCTAAGCAGTTGGACAGAGGTATTGTCCTGTTCGCTTGAACTTGCTTTATACTCTAGAAGCAAGAGCCACTTGTCAGAAAACTTTCTCATACTTTGGGGGAAATCACCAAAGTATTTTAGCAGCAGATACTAGACTTCATGTCAACTAAGAAACACAATTCCAGAAAGATTTATGCAGAACCCTTATTTGTATCATCATCTATCATTACTTAACACTTAGTACATCCACAAAGCACCTCCCCAGCAACTCAGATGTCTCAAACAGGAGGATTTGTGTAGAAGTCTCTGAATCAGCCCCAGTACCATCCTAGGAAAGAATTAGCCCTCACATTGCTACCTCTTCTGTCCAACCTCATTAAAAAAGGAAGTCTCAGTGCCCTGAGATCAGAGAATCCGAATACTCTTATTCCCCTCTAAAAGAACAAACTCTGTCTAATGCTGCCCTTCAAAGAAAAAAAATCGTACGTCTTGTTGAGAAATTCTAGCACTTTTATAAGACAGTTCTTGAGATCCACACAGCTGCATGATGAAACATTTCCTATGCGTAATTAATTCTGAGCAACTCTTGTAAAAAAAAAAAACAGAAAGCAACAAAGCACATTTGTGAGGCTGTAGTGTTGACCTGTTTGTGCCACCCTTTATGAATTGACAAAACTGTGAGTTCACATTGTAAAACAGAAAGGTGGGAGGAATGAAGCATTCCAGGACGGGAAGACTTGAACTCAAACACTTCATAGACCACCCACTCTGCCTTAGAAGGCAGCTGGCATAATGACATAATCCAGAAGGATGCTCTAGACTCAGTAAAGTGGTGTTTTTTTTAAAGATGATATTTAATTTTGCTTATTTAACTCACCAATAGTAGTAATCTTTCCCTAAAGGGCTGTGCTTCATGCACTAAATTGGTGTTACTGTTAAGATAATTATTTTTAATAGAAACTATCAATTACTGAGCACTTTGTTGCCAGGAACTACACTAAGAGCTTTATATACATTATCTCATTTAACCAACACCACTAACCTTATTTATAGTAATTATTATCTTTATTTTACAGATGAGAAAACTGAGTGTCAGAGAGGTTAAGTGACTTTCCTAAGTTCTTATAGACTAAAATACAGACAAACCCAGACTGTGACTCAAAACTCATTTTCCTCACCTGGGAAGCAGTTTTAATAGGAACTGTTTCACATAGGGGCTCCACTTGGTTTAGATGCACTAATTATACAAGTACCTAGTATGGGGCCTGCACACAGATGCCTTCTATTATCACTAGTATTTCTACTTCACAGCTTTCTAAACAGCAAACACATTCTGTTTAGGCAGCTAGTTGTTCTAAACACTGAAGGTGGAATGGCCCAGTAGAAAAACACCTCACTAGCATTTCAAGAGATGATCCTTCATGCTGTACCCTGAACAGGTGACAGGAAACATCGGTGGAGTAGACACATCAGTCCCACATGCTAAGAGCATTCATGAGTTACCATAATATCCAGGGATACCAAAAGTAACAACACCCTCCTCCCCCAAAAAGTCTTCTCTGAGGTGATATTCCAATTATTTCAGTAGTTTTTTTAGTCATGAAAAAGAAGGGACTCAGATCAGTACCATCTTCAAATGATCTCTTCTCTTCCATCAGTGAAACGTGCTTAAAATAGACACCATATCCTGTATGATTTCATCTTATCCCAAGTAATTTCAATTTTTTTGAGGTATTGTCTCACTCTAGACCTGGAACTTACTCTAAAACATCAGGCTGGCCTTGAACTCACCGTGGTCCTCTTACCTCTGCCTCCTGAGTGCAGGGATTAAAGGTGGCGTGCGCCACCACGCCAGGGCCAAGAAATTTTAAAGAGAAGGTTCAAGGGCAGATATGTTGCCAGCCAGGGGACTTTTCCATGATTTCATCATTTATAAGACAACAGCCCCTGCTTTTCTTTCACATATATACATATGTTTTATGTCAGCTCTTTGGAATACAGTAATCCTCTTTATCCAAGTGGGTGGACATTGGAAACTGCAGATATTACCAAACCCTATATGTTGCTCTGTTTCTACACACATGCATGTATAGATAAGGCTGAGTTCATTAACTAGCTGCAGTAGGTGATTGATAAGTAATAGTAAAATATTGTAATAAATTTATAGCAATAAATTATAATAGTTACATGAGTTTCCCCATCTACTGTACTGTCCTCACCTTTCTGCTTGCCATGATGTGGGAAAATAGGTACCTCTTTGCTTATGCACTTATTTTGGCAGACAGGCGTAGTCGGGGGAGGAAAGATGCTTTGACGAACTCAACTGTACCAACTGCTTCACATGAAGCAGGACTTGACCCTCTGGAAGAACACAGAACAGAACTCCCAAACTTCTAAAAGCAACATTTCTAAATGAAACGAAACTATTTTGCAAAGATAATAAAAATGTCTGGGTTGTCAAGATAGCTGAATAAAGTATCTGTCCGTACACTTTCATTATAGAATAATGTGGTCTAGATTAGCTCCTCCAAACAAGATGACCACTTATTACTGGTAAGGGACGTGTCTCTGAGGATCACCATGGTAACACTCATCCCTTCCAGCAATCACTGACATCACACACTGAAGAAGTTTTAAAATAGTATCATGGTTACAGAACTCAAAGACAACTCAGATAACATCCCAATAATAACACTATTCTCCTTGCAAAGAAGCTACAACTAAATATTACATCCTATAGCATTTAATCATAGCCATCCCTGGACAATTTTTGTAAACTAAATTGTCACTGACCAAAGGCCAAGGGTAAAATACCACATACCAACAAAAACTTTTTTTTAATTTTTTGGTTTTTCGAGGTAGGGTCTCGCTCTAGTCCAGGCTGACCTGGAATTCACTACGTAGTCTCAGGGTGGCCTTGAACTCATGGCAATCCTCCTACCTCTGCCTCCCGAGTGCTGGGATTAAAGCGTGCACTATCTCATGCCTGGATCCAACAAACACTTATAAAAATAGGCAATGCACTCAAAAGCATTAAGTATGAGTAAGAAGAAAGAAATCCCAATACTCTCTCTTAGATGATTACTGCTGCATATTGATTGATAGAGGATAATAACTCTATTACTGATAGAGGATAATAATTGCTCAGAGTTTGGCTAGGGAGGTGGCACAGAGGATAAAGCACTTGCCTCAAAACTCTGAGTATGCCTTTGGACCTCCAGAAGCTATGGGGAACTTCTGTAATCCCAGCTCACCTACAGTGAGAATGGAAGCAGAGACAGGGAAATTTTTGGAAGTTTGTGAATTGGCAGGTGAACAACAGGGGACCCTGCCTAAAACAAGGTAGAAGGTAAGGATTGACCAGAAAGTTGTCCACTGACCTCCACACACATGTGGACACACACACACACACACACACACACACACACACACACACACACACACATACACCCCTACCAACATCAAATAATTATATAATAAATAATAAAAATTTTTAAAATGAGCTCAGAGTTTTGTTACTCAATAAGCAAAGCAATCCTAAGTCTACAGAACTTACCCCAGAGATAAATGATACCACCAACCAGCCTGGGAAGGTTAATTAGACCCCAAAACAACTACAGAAGACATATAGTGGTTATTTAATGTGAGCTGTACACGTGTTTAATTATAAAGTGATCTTGTATCCCCATTGTGAAACTGTGGACAGCCAACTATGTATTTAAAAGCTTTTGTTTGTATTAAGAATGCCATCAAAAGTTCCACAAGATTAACAGTTTCGTGGATATGTGTGGTTTCTTGTCCTATCGCTTTTCAATGTTTATGTTATAAAAAGTTTCAAATATACCGAAAAGTACAAAGAATGATGCCATGAAAATCTGTGTCAACCAAGTTTTGTCACAGGGTAAAGCTTAACCAATTTGCACTAGGCCTTGTTTATTTCTTAACAAATAATTACACAGGAAAATGAAAAGCTGTGTGAAGCACCCCCCCCTTCTATGCCCCTGCCTCGCTCACCAATATTCTGTGCTACTCTGCAGGTTCTCAGTCATTATACAAATGGCATCGTACTGTACATGCCAACCTAAACTTGTTTTATCCCCAGCATTTGTGCTTCTGAAAGCTGTCCATAATAACACAAGTAGATTTGGTTCATTTATTTTAATTAAGTTTATTGCATAATTACATCATGTTATTATAGCTTTTGAACAAGAGGTCAGTTAATTTGCTTCTGATTTTCCCTAAACAATACAGAAATGAACATTCTTTTTTGAAATATTTGTATTTATGGGAGAGAAAGAAGGAAAAGAGAGAGAGAGTGAGTATGGGCATGCCAGGGTCTCCAGCCACTGCAAAGAAACTCCAGACACATGCACCACTTTATGCACCTGGCTTTATGTGGGTATTGGGTAATTGAACCTGGGTTATCAGGTTTTGCAAGCAAGCGTATTTAACTACTGAGCAATCTCCCCAGCTCCAGAATGAACATTCTTATCTTCCTCCTTTTGTGCCCCACCATGTTTCCTCAAGGCACAACTGCAAAAGTGGAACTGCTGAGCTGTAAGGTAGGCACATCTTCAGGTTGACCAGGAGTTGCCAGCTGTCTTGCTAATGTAATCAGAGCAGAACCATGGGTATGGCTCAGTGGTAGAATGCTGGCCCTGTATGTACAAAACCCTAGGTTGCTATACACACACACAAGCACATACACATCCCAAGGTAATCAGAACAAGTCAAATGTCACTTTCACTACCAGTGTTTGAGAAAGACTATTTCTCTCATCTTTGTCATCAACTGGGAATTCTTTAAGTTTGCTGACCTGATAGGTGTAAAGTGGTTTCTCATTTTCATTTATGTTTCCTGGTCACCATGAGACTGAACATCTTTACATAGTATGGTTCTTCACTTCTATGAATGGCCTGATTGTGCCCTTTGCCCACTTTTCCCTTTGGCTTTTTTTCATATTCCTTTGGAAGAGGTTTTTACATGTTTTGTACCTTTGGTAAAGTTACTTAACTTCTCAGGATCCCCATTAGCAAAGTGGAGTTAATAACAGCTCTCTCTTAGTAAGGTTTCAGGACTGATTGAGAAGCACTTAGTCCAGTGCTATTACATGTTAGGCAATCAAAGAGTAGTAGTACTATTATTGCTATTGTTATGAATATGAATAAGAAGGCTTGGAATATGAAGTATTTCTGCCATTTCTCCTAAGTTTTGGATACCACATGCCTTATAAAAAAGAACCTCAGGAATTCCTCTTGCTCAAGATAGTTCCGAAGAAAGAAGATATACTACTAATACACTGCTATTTATAAGTTTCCAGTAGAGAAAAGTGTGGTTGGCAACCCAAGAAGTTACGTAAACCAAACATCAATCTACATGTGACTGTGACCTTGTTTGTGACAGGATCATTATCCTGAATTTCAGCACTGCAAGGAACTCAGAGTTAGGAAGGTGATAGAGGCTGGTATGAACCTTCTTTGTCCAGATTTTTCCTGGGATGGAAATCTAACAAGGCCTTCATAAATTCCACTAGGCCCAAAACTGCTCCATCTCCCCCCACTCCACCCCCAGCCTCAGAAATCCTTGCATAAGAAGTAAAAGCACAAGCATTTATCTTATTTGTGTTTTATGTGTTTTAAAAATAATAACCAAACATACATTGAGTGGGTTTAGTGGTATACACCTGTGTTCCCACCACTCAGAAGGCTGAGCTAGGAGGATCCAAAGTTTGAAGTCAGCTTGGGCTATATAGTGAATTTCAGGCCAGAGTGGAATACACAGTGAAGAAGAAGTTTTAAAGAGTACATAATTCTGCCTGGGCTCACAACATTCTTAATGTCCTGTAAGGTCCTCCAGACTGGCCTCTCTTTACTCGCATCTGACCTGTCCTTGAGGAAGGCTGTGCTTGCCTTTGTCAGCTCAGCCAGCGCAGTCAGGAAGCATATACGGTTGCACCCCAGGCAACTATCAAGTAGTCCTGACATCAGCTCCCACTGGTGGCTGGCAGGGGCCCTTTCAGATGTACTTGTACATCTCTAAAGTTCACCGTGATCATCCCCTGTGACCCATCACAATTGGCACTCACACACCAGAGACTCCTCGGTGACCACAGACAGAGGGCCTCTCTTTTCCAGAGCAATCGGATGAGAGACTCAACTGCAGCCCAAATGTAATTAGACCATCTTCTGAAACTATCTAGGTGCACAGCTTTCTTCCTTGCACTGTGCCAAGTTTCCACTTTCAAGAAGTTAAACTGCCATATAAAAATGCCCTCTCAATGATGAGTAATTAGACACTGTAATGGAAAATTAACTGTGTTTTTATTTAGAGCATTTATTTTAACAAGACTTTTTTCTAACTGTTATTAAACTGTAATAAAAATAAATTAAATCCCAAGGGTTTACAAAGGTTTTCTGTTTGAGCAACAAACGAACATTACCTCTCTTCTTGGAGAGTAGTTGTTTTGCTAATGCTATCCAGCTTGTGTAAGGTCCTGATCTGAGCTTCGTTAATACTAACATTAATCTTAATGCTGATCTTCTATCTGCCGCTCATATTGGGGAGGGAGAAAACACCCTGCAGTACGGCTCACAGCAGACCTGTGCCCCTGCGGCAGAGTTCTCTGGAACAGTTTTGTGAATCCCCGAGAGCTTCAGCAAACTCGTGGGTAGAAGGAGGCTGGCTCCTCCAGCCGGGATTCCATCTCTCAAGCCACTGCCATGCAGAATCCTCCAAAAGATGACACCCCTGCACACATCTCACCCTCAGCCCTCCAACCATATTCCCGTACCAAAAGCCACAATGTCACTCCAGGACAGAATGAGCTATGCGAATGGAGAGCGGGCTCCATCACATCTACACGAGGCCACAAGCCTAAAACAGATTAGGGAGGCTTTGACCATTTGACCCACCTCACTTTTCATCTCTGTTCCTCCTCCTGTTGGCCTTCAAGCGAGGGGGAAAGAGCACCTCAAAATGGTTTAGGTATAACATCT
This sequence comes from Zapus hudsonius, assembly GCA_004024765.1. Taxonomy (NCBI): domain Eukaryota; kingdom Metazoa; phylum Chordata; class Mammalia; order Rodentia; family Dipodidae; genus Zapus; species Zapus hudsonius. The sequence continues at coordinate 22,087 of PVHP010008970.1, forward strand.
CATCGGTCCTCTGCCAGTGAATGCTAAAAGGCTCTGGGTGTCTCCCCTTAAGGAACCCAGGCATGTGTCTAAGAAGAATCAGTGTTCACTATTTATTGTCTGTGAACAGTAATTTCAGAAGCCACCTTGGCTTGACTTACAGCCTCACTGAGGGACACTGCTATAAAGCTGAATCTGAAAGGTCTTAAAAATTTCAAAGAAACTCATTTTTTTCTCATTTCCCCCTAATCTGTTCTTTTTCCCCTTTCTAATTTCTCTTTACAACTTAAGCAATATTTTTTATCCTTACTGCTTCTCATGTAGAAAGCCAGAATAAATTTTATAGTCTATTCACTGCAACTCATGGAACACATTAAAACCAACAACTTTATACTGTCCACAGTGCATTGCAAAGTCAATCTTTCATCCAAAACATAACCTGTTTGTCTGTAAGATGGTCTCATAGAAGAGTTTATATATACACAGTGTCATCTGAGTTGTATTTAGTAAAGCAAAACTGAAGTTCAAAGAGAAAAATGTATTTGGAAAACAAAACTGTTAGACCATTATAATGGTCCCTTCCTCAATTCCATGCTGCCCACTGCCCCAGCAAACAACAGAGAAGGGAGAAGAATAGGATCAGGGTATACTGTGTATCTGTTTGGAGGTTGTCATATTTTGTTTAAAGGAGAGTTTTGCTATAGTTCTCCAAGTACCTCAGAGGGATTCCTACAACATCCCACCTGCTAGGCAGGATGCAGCATGAGCTTAAAAATAAAAGGCTCAATATCAATCACCAAACAAACATAATCATATGTTGAATTAAATTGCTGGATTAAATGATGTCAAGGATTGTAGACATTTGGAGACACATTTCAACTCTGACCAAGCTTTCTAATCAGAATCTGCTATTAGAAAAATCAGTACCAGGAAGATCCTGCTCAAGAACCATCTATGAGATAAAGCCAATTCCTAAGGATCTCCTCTGGGTATCCATGATACAAAGGAGGTGATGAGACAACCCCTCAGCTCCAAATATACTGTGATCCTGGACAAGCCCTGGATTCTGTTTGCCCCCTCCATGGCACTCCCTTAGACTGGTGGCAGGAAAAGCGGTTATAAGTAATGTCTACATTGATAATGACTGTTTTCCCAAACCCCAGTTTACATTTCCCCATTAACATTCCAGGGCCCAACTCTCAGGTTCCCAATATCCTATGGGGTTTGATCTACAACTCAAAGAGGTAAAATTTAGGGAATTGCCGAAAACAACTTCATGGAACACTCACTGGCTCACTAACGCTGCTCGTGAAGTCATTACTCATGTCTGCGCCTCATTTAACTTTTCACTAATATGACACACAATCTTAGTGATAAATGGACCAAGACACCACCCCAGAAAACTTGTTTCTCATGGACCCACCAGGGGATAAAATGTTCTCAATGCCACCTCCTGAGATAATCTTCCTGCCCCAAATACCCCTTTTAATTGGTTGACTGTCCCCTGGGTGTGACTGCACAAGTTATCCAGGGTGTGTAACCAAGAAACAACTGTCTTCCTGATTTCTGAGAATCCTGACAAGGATAATGGTTTAAAAAGTAGACTAAACTGGTTAACACACTAATGTCAGTGACCCTGGTATGTAATAGAAGTCAATCTACTTGGGCAGATTGACCTCTATGACCTCTTCCAGCTCTAAAGCCCATGGCCAACCCTAAAGAACTGACTCTGAAGGTCACGGACATATTTAATAGAAATATTCTACCAGAGAAGGGAAAAGGAGTTAGACCACAGATTTTAGTAGAATAATTAAAAATCAAAGGCTATAAACTATCCAAATATCTAGACTCATCTTCTCCCCAGTGACCAAGTGCAAATGCAGCAACAATACATTCGAAGTAAGAAGCAGGTTTATTTATCTAGGGCTTCATAAGAAAATCCCTGGGGCAAATCGTTGCATCCTTGTGTCTACAGAGTGAGTCACTCATTTCCCCCAAACACTCTTCAAACTTAGAAACTCTGCCTGTTAATAAAGATTTAAACTTAAAGGCAGAGCTTTCAAAACTGACAGTGCGCTGCCTGCCTCCGCAGTCTTCTCCAGCCTGAGAAGCCAGCTTCGTCCAAGTGAGTTTCCACAAAATAAAATGAAATTTTAAAAAATTTCATTGCAACTTGAAAAAAAGACAACATACCCCAAAGTTGAATAGCATTTGAATCATAAAGTACACCTCATTTGGGGACTTCAGCCACTGTCACCATCTGAATGTTTACTGACTTTTAGCTGGCATTACATTTCTACTGTGAATAGGGATTACTGTTATCAGGTTTAAAATGAAGATCAATGTCCCATATACTAAATTAATTCTAAACATTCTTCTCTCCAATGATCTGAATAATCAGCTCTAAAAACAGACACTTTCTCCAGGTTTACTTTTTTTTTTAATTTAATGATCAACTTATATTCAGTCTGTCTTATAAGAAAAGGATTCCCCATCTCCGTGGCCACTAAGTGATTATGGAGAACTATTGGGAAACAAAGACCCTTAGAGACCACTTTCTAAGACTAAAATTATTGTGTTTATAATAAAGGGCTGTTAAAATAAACAGTACTTTTTTGAAGGTATTATCCCATCCAGGTTAGAGTGTTTGATAATAAATTGCTGCTGGGTGATTATCTGCCTAATGAAAAAGATTTCCATTCTCTGTTTACTTGGATACAGACTCTTCTTTCTGAGGATTCAGTATCGTAAACTGACACTCGGATTACTAAATCTGAGATCATGGGCTGCTTAATTAGGAAGAAGTTTTCTAAATGCTGTGGCTTTTATTCCATCCCAATTATAAGTACTTGTTGTACATGCCGGTGATTCAATTTTGGGAAAGTTTTTAATCTTAGTTTTCATGATTTTGCAAACTAAGCTGACAAAATTCAGTTACTTTAATTCATTATAAACTTTTCACTTGATTTGAACTGCTTATGCATTTGGCTCACCAAAAGAGCTGAACAAATTGTCTCGATGCAGAAAAATAAGTCACTGTTTCATTATAGATATCAGAAACTTACTCATTAATTTTTTTAAAAGACTATACTCATCCAGTCTAAGACTTTTGACCCTGCATTTAACTGTTCAGGACAAAAATATTTTGAAAGAATAACTCCCCCAGAAGTCACTAATGGGAGTCCCATGATCTAATGCATGTAAGGATTTCACTGTAATTGTAAACCCACTGAAGGCTTATGATCTGAAAGTATGAACTATTGTAGCTAGTTTTTATGAGCTTAATTCCACTAGCAAATCCTACTTTCTAAATTTTAAGTCTCAACTGCAGTAAAATCAAGACAAGTTTTGAAAGAAGCACTCTACAGGAAGAAAGTGCTGGAAAACAGGATAAGAAAACCATTGCAACAACCTCTTCTGCCACAACTCATCAATGAACTCCAAAAACACAAGACTGGCTGTGATATATGTCAAATCACTTTGAACACTCACAAAACTCCCTATGAAACACTGTATTTTCCTCTGTTTTATTTCTTATACAAGGCTCAATAAGTCAACTTATCTAGCTTGGACTGACTAGTTGACAATTTTCAGAGCCTAGGTTTTGCTCTTTTTCTGGCATATTTTCTTCTATGACCCTAGAAGCCAGAAAAGGTTGCCTCCAAATGAAAGTAATGCCACTGAGATCTGGCAGCGCTGGGCTTCCCCCACCTATGTCCACAGGACTGTGTTTCTTCCCAGGAACCTCTTTCCTGGGCCATGCTGACAGAGCACCGAGATTTGCCATGGAAACAAGTCCTCAACAGGATCTGAGTTAAGGCAGCAAACACAAGATCTACCCTACTTCTAGCCCAACAGATTTTCAGCTGCATAAGGTGCCACACAGAGCAGACACACAAAGGTAAAAATACTTGCATCAAGGCTATCTTATTTTTAAATCCCTGCATCTTATTTCACATTTTGTAAAATTTGCTATCACAGCGCATGTTATAGATACCAGGCCTAATTCTACCCTGCAGATAAATAATGTGTCCATGTTATAACCACATCCATATAGGAACAGCTTGATATTGAAAGAACATCATTGGGTGTATTTATTATACATTTACTTATTGACTGAGTTAGTGGGGCTATCAAAAGACTCAGGTCAGAATAAAAGATTCCTGGCATTATGTTTTAGCAGCATTTCGCTGGAATTTTTAAAAGTCTTTCCAAACCACTGGCACCCCACATCACTCTTGGATGTAACATTTAATTAACTTACTTCATGCCAGCCATACAGCAAACAGAACCTCAACGGGGTTTTTGTTGTTGTTGTTATTGTTGTTGTTTGGAAGCACTAAATGTTAACCTTTAATGGAAAGCAGACTTTGATAACTTCTTTGATAAAAATTGCTTCGATTTTATTTTATGTTTGGCTACACCACATTTTCATAGTTTAAATGCCAAGGTACTTCGAAACTTGGAGATTCTCTGACAAATCTTGAATTTTTTCATGCCTTTAGCTTTGTTTTCTACACAAATCATCTATTTCAATATACATACTAAACTAGTGGGTTTAGATTTTGTGGAGAAGAAACTCTGTTTGAGGCATGTTATTGTTACTGTTGTTGTCACTTAAGGCAAATGGGGCTGATTTTTCCCTGCTTGTGCCAGAAAACACGAAATATTCCGGAACTATTTCCCCAGAGGGAGATAGATCATTTTCAGTAAAGTTCAATGAATTCAGAATTTGTTGTGAACCCTAAGGAAACGGATTTACTTGTAAAATTACAAAAATGACATAAGAGGCTGAATGGACAAGCTAACTCAAGGTAAGAAGCAAGACCACCAAGTTCAAAGCTGAAACTGACAAGCCCACTTCCTGAAACAACTTAGATAGATGCAAGTTAAGTATTTGAACTTTCGGAGTGGAAACCCAGCATTACGGAAAAAAAAGTTCTCCTAGCGCAGGGCAGAGGGTGCTGCAGGCGCAGCCCACTCCAAGGGCCACACCGGTCACTGTGTGACCTCCAACTCTTTGAGCGACAGACACCCTGCCGGCCCGGGGCTCCAGGAAGCCTTTGCAAGTCCACGGCTGACGTCTCCTCTCCTCGCCAGGGCGCGGGCAAAGAATCCCCGGGTCCCTTGCTGTCGCCCTCCAGCTGGAAAGCATTGGCGACCGCAGCCCACTCGTCTCCCAGCGGGACGCCTTACCCGTACAGGAGTGCAGGGGCTTGGGTCGCACGATCAGCGACGGGCACACGGAATAGAGGGAAAGTTTCTCAAAGTAGTCGCAGGTCTCCTTGGAGAGGATCTCATCGATCATGAAAGTCTTGTAGCGCCGCCTGGCTGCTTTGAGCTGGCCGGGTGAGCTGAGCCTGAGCTCCGCGTGGCAGTGCATGGTGAGCGGGGACCCGCGCCTGCCGCCCGGAGCGCTGCTGCGAGCGGAGCCGAGCCGAGCGGAGCGCCGGGCCGCCCGCCGGGGACCCGAGGGCCGTCGCCGCCGCTGTCGCTGTCGCTGGGGCCTGAGCCCCGCTCCTCGGCAGCCAGAGGGGCGGCGGGGCCCGGGGAGGCGTGCAGACCGGAGCAGGCACGGGCGCGCCTGCTGCGCCTACACCCACCCGCGGATCAGCATCTTCAGCTGTAGCCTTTTTGGAACAGCACAGCTGTCAATCATCGAGCACTTCCTGCAGGGCCAGGTGCGGAGCGCCAGCCGAGGGGCGTCGGCCCCCGCCCCCGCCCCTGCGCGCCCGTGCGGCCCGGTCAGCGCCCCGGCCGAGCTCCCTCGCCCAGGCCCGCCGTGGGTGCTTCGGGCTCCCCACTAGGGCTCTCTATTTTAAGACTCTTGCTTTAGCTCTCCTCCCCCTCCCCCGGGTCCAGGTGTGTGTGCCGGGGTGCGCGCACGCCCGTGTGCGCGCGCTCAGAGCGGGCAGCGCGCCGCTCCCTCCGACAGCCAAGGCCTTGGGCCACGGCTCCCGGGACAGAGTCCCCCGCGGGCACCCTAGAGCAGCGCTGCCCCCAGCTCCGCGACCCTGCCGACCCACACACCCGGTCCCTCGGTACCTAGCGGTCGGGTCTTCGCCTCCCGAGGACCCCTGTTGCTAACTTGTTCCCGCGTGGGCCGTCCCCGAAGCCCACGGCTCGCATCCCGCGGCACTGGGCTCGCGCGCTCAGGTTGTGAACTTGATCACCCTATCACAAGCACAGATGACCGTTACCCGAATAATAAGCTGCAAAAAAGTGATAAATACATGTTCTTTTATGTTTCAATTCTATTTACAAAACGGTTGTCCTCGCTGGGAAGGTCCGAATAATGCGCTCCCGGCTTGTCGCTGGCTCTCCAAGCAGTCACCCAAATTCTGGCTTTTTCAAGCGTCCCGGGTTCCCAGCGACGCGACCGATGGGATGGGATAGGTGTTGGGGTGGTCTGCCTTCTTGCTTCGGTGCTCCTTATTTCTGAATAGGGTCCCATTAGTATCTTGGGAACTTTAGTTTTCCACCGCGATCCTTGGGAGAGAAGGACCCTTGCACTGCCTGCGCGCCCCGGACAGCTCCGCCATCAGCGAAGCGCCTGCGGCAGGACCCTCCTGGGGCACCCGGGTTCTACGACTTCACCTCGGAATCGGCGCTCAGGCAAAATAGGGGCACGGAATGACGGACGCGGAAGGCCAACAAGGCTTCCTCGCCCACGGGGGGTGACCGTAGGGATCAGGGGAGTTCTGGGAGCTGCACACTCCGAGCTTGGCAAATCCAAGAACTGAGCCTGAGGCTAGACTCGGAAGAGGGGACACGCTCGTTGAACTAATAATTAGGCACTTAGAGAAAATCGGTGTCAGTAGATCGATTCAAAACTGCCCCGCAGCCCGTATTGAGAACGTTTATTTCCAAAGTGTCCGTGCGCCCTGACTCCCCTTCCCTCTCCTCCATTTAGAATTGGTTTTATTTCTTCTCCAAGCAGAAGCGTCTCCAGGCCCCGCGGGAACTGCCTCCGGGTGTCACGTCCCCCTGAGGCCTGTTGGCTTGTTGGTGATCGCGGCCCGCGACCGTCCCAGCTCGGTCTCTCCTCGCGCTGCCGCCCGGAGCCAGAACCCAAGGATGGAGAGGAACCTGACGAACCAGCATCGTCGGGACCCTATCCCCTGGCGCCAAGATCTCAGGGTGGCCCAGCTCGGCAAGGAGCTCCATTTGGCCCTCGCACGGTGCTGCCCTGTAGATAGCCGGGAAGAAACGAAGTGTCCGGCGGGTCTGCGAGAAGCAGAGCCGATGCGGGAGCGCCTCGAAGCGCGCGCGGAGCCCCGCACTGGAGAGGCCTCGGGTTCCGCTCTGGCCTCCAGCTTTGGGTCGCTTCTCCCTGACCCTGTCTCTGTTCTGCCCATCTTTGCCTAAACCTTTTTTTCCTCCTCTCTTTTCATTCCTTCGATGGCCTCTACTCCCACTGTCCCCTTTCCCCCACCATTACCCTCACTTTCGGCCTTGCTCCTCATTTCTCGCTTCTACCCTTCCCATCCTTCCTCCTTCAAGCCGTTCTTGTTTCATCTTTCTTTCCATCTTTCTCTTCTTCCTCTCTACCTCCCCTCTTTGCAAACTCCATTCGGAAGTTGTGCGCCTGTGCCCGTGCCCGTGTTACAGAGGACCGTTGGTAGGGATCGTGCCAAAGAGCTATCGCCAGGCCCACAGGAATCGCGCTTCTATGGGCCTCCGCCTACTGACCAGCCTCCCCTCGGGGCAGCGGACCCCAGGCTTCTTTAACTCCTCTCCACTTCCACTTGGCCCCAGACACAAAATTCCCCCTATTCTCCTGAAGATTTGATTTGAAATCTGTGGAGTTTTGATAGCCAAAAAGGAGAGCTTTCCAGTGAGCTCCTTCGATGTGTCTGTCCTTTTTATTTTCTACTTCAGAAGCAAGAAATTGCAGAAGGGATCTATGGGCAACAAACCCACTCAGGTAGTAGGAATGAGCTTGTCCAAATTTGGGGGTCTGGAACTGTCTCTTGATCATAACCAAAGCCTAGCTTAGATGTTTTTTTTAATTCGTAAATGATTATCTAATTTTTATTTCGCAGTCCACACCTTCATGCCGCCCACTCCCTTCGACCCCACCCCTTCTCTTTTCTGCCCAGCCCAAATGCCACCTCCTCCCAGAAGCCTCTCCCACTCCCTGCCCATGGCTCGTCCTGCCTCTGTCCTCGCATTTCCCACACTGCACTGTCGTTTGCACATGAATTTCACCAACTGGACAGTGCGCGGGGGCATGATCTGGTGTCCTGACTCTGAGCATCATCTTCCTTTCTTATCACCAGTACCCACATAGCACCTGGCACTCGGTCCATTCTTGGCAAATGTGTCATGAATAAATGAATGCATGAAAGCGGAGGAAACGAAATTACATAATGTGTTTGATGGAACATCAACTCTTAATTAGTTGTACTAAATCTGTCTTTTTCTGTAAATGAGTCTCTCCTCTTTCCTTGATAATTTTGGGCTTTTAGCAGTGGCAAGTAGCCCAATTTTCTCTCCTTTCCCCCCCCTCCAGTCACCCTCTTTTCCCTCCCTCACCACCACTCAGACTGTAAAAAAGCACACCATAGCTGTCAATCACATGGGACTGTGGTCAGAATAGTCAGGGGTCTTGTTTCCAATGTTAATGAAGTGGCTGGAACAGCAAACATCTGCCAAAGGGCTCAAACCCTTTCCAGCTGTTGGAGACCAGGCAGACACTCTCCAGCCTCCTGTGTGACTGTGCCCAGGCCATGTCTGCTCTTGTACCATGGGGGAACACACGCAGAGAAACAGTTTGAACTGAGCATGTGGAGAGCACAGCCCTCTCCTCAGTCTCTGGGGGAGGGCGTCAGGGAGTCACACCTCCCCCATTTTGGCACCTGATTCCTAAGGACTGGCCATACAGCCTGGGAGAAGGGCACAGGATGCACCTTTGGAGTTAGGGCTGGGAGCGCTGACCACACCCACGATCTCCATCTAGATACAACTCCTCTACCTTCACTCATCAAGAAATCTTGAAGTCCAATAAAAAGAAAAAAGTAATCTTATGTGGAAAACGTGCACGGTGTTGCAACCCTGTAATGCTATCATTCAGGAGATGGAGGTAGAAGAATCCAAAGTTCAAGGTCATCAGACTGGGTTACATATGATCATATCTCAAAAAAATAAATAAATCCTAAGTCTGACACTTAAATTGTATTTATGACTCTGACACTAAGTGAACTTCCCTTGTATAATCTTCAGCTACGTGAAAATGCTCAGAAGCCATCAGAATATGCAAATAATAAATATACCAAGTCACTTCCCAGCCATCTTTTATCCAAAGTGAAGAGAGGGGGTGGAAAGCACTTCTTACATTCTGGTCAAGTGTATTTAGTAACTTGTACTTCAACCACTAAGTTTTGAAATAGTTTCAGACATGTAAAAGCAAAATAGGGAAAGCCTTGTAAGTTAATATTCCCCTGGGCCCCAGGGCCATGCCAAAGCTGCTTGCTGTCTGAGCAGCCCAGACTGGCAGCCTCGGGTAACAAGTCAAAGGAGGTGCATGAGGAGGCAGGCTTATTTTTAATGATGATATTAATTTACAAAACTTCTCTCATGCACTGTAAGCCGTCTTTTTAAGAGAAGCCACAAATGCAATCTACTTGACAAATGAGCTTGAAAAAGAGCCTTCTGACCTTTCCGGAAAGCCCAGCTCAAATTGGGAAAAAGAACACAATGGCTATCTACTGAGCATTGAACATCTATATAAAGATGAAACACTCAGTAAACCATCCAGAACTTTCCAAATTTTGAGAAAGTGAGTATATAGATTAAGATTGGAAGAGTTTCTCTCCCCCACCCCCACTGAGATAGGGTCTCATTTAGCCAAGGTCAGCTGAAGCTGGCCTTGAACTTATGATCCTCCTGCCTCTATCTCCCAAACTCATCATAATATTGTGAAAATAGTTATGGAAGCTAGGAGCATCACTGGTTTTGATTTTTTTCCCACCTGCTTTCCCTTCACTAATGAGAAAGCCACAAGAAGAAAATAGCCGTTTGAAATATGGGATGGAATAGTGTCAGGGGGAAGAAGAATGAATTTTTGAGTCAGGTTAATCTGGGTTCCATCCCAGCAGAGTCACTGAGCAATGTTTTGGCTTCTAATCTTCAATCACATGGGGTAAGGAGAGGCAAAGCAAGTTTGCAGGAAGATTCCGTGGAATATCGTGTACCCAACACTAACTCAAGAACTACTCATATCCCCACCCACTGTTTCAATAAATAAAATTTTCTCAAAATAAATAGTCTCGTATGTTTAGGGTTGGAGTTTCTAAATTTCAAAATCCAGAGTAACCAAGAAATTATAAGTGATTGGACACGACTAACAGAAACTCAAAGAAACAGTCCCTAAGTGCTACTTAGCATCCAGCCTTGCAGCCACAGACTCAGTACATCTGCAGGTGTCAATCCATCTCACCCGAACTTTCCAGGAGACTGGGTTATTTGTGGCTCATGCTTTTTGGCTTTTGTCTGCCAGAAAGGCCATGATCATGCATCCATTAGACACATCTCATTCAGAACGTCTCATAATTTTTTCTCTCCTTGGCCTCACACAATCTTCAATTAGGTTTCATGTGAATTCTCTGTAGCCTTTCCCAACTCAGGGCAAGTTGACAACCCAGGGAGAGAGTTTCACCGAGAACAAACAGTCTGTGGGTTATTAGCATCGGCTATCAAGGACAGAAGGTTCCTGTGTCAGCCAGCCTGGGGAAAGACTCGTGGAGCCAGTCTGCCTTCTGAAGACATGAAAGAAAACAACACTCACAGGGAGCATTAGGTGGTTAGAGAACCTGCTGGCAGGATTATTACTGTGCTAATGCAGA
>PVHP010008970.1:33012-51751 GCA_004024765.1 Zapus hudsonius
AGAAAGAAAGAAAGAAAAAGAAAGAAAGAAAGAAAGAAAGAAAGAAAGAAAGAAAGAAAGAAAGAAAGAAAGAAAGAAAGAAAAGAACACTGAGCATGCTCACCAGTCCAGTTTCACATTTGCAGCATCTTTCTGACCTGTTCTCAGCAAGGTTAGGAGTCTTTCAGGCATGTAAAGAAATGCAGAGTGTTTCTGCTTCTAACAGCTATTTAGAAGGAATCTTTTGGTCATCAGTGGAAATTGGAGGAAAAGAAACAACAACAACAACAAAAAAAAGGAAAATCCTAGCATAAAACAATCTCATCTAAAATAACCCCAAACTTAAAATGCTAAAGTATGCTTTGGTGAATATTCTCAGTCAAGTGAATTTCTGTTTTTAAAGAAAAATCCTGGGTTTGTTTCAGCAGCAAAATATTTTACCTCCCCCTGGACAACCTCGGGACAATTTTTCCATTTCTCCAATGCTGTGGCTTTCCCCTTCGTTTCTTTCAACAGTTACAGGAATACTCAGACCTAAATGGGTCGTAAATTACCAAAGTAAAAGAACAAGATGGTGTCAATCATTGTGTATTTCAATTACACAAGCAAGCTGCCTTTACATAAAACGGAATTCGAAGCCATTACGGAACAGAGACTCCCCAATTCCATTGCAAGTCCACATTCTGATACGTCTACTTAAGTCAATTATTGAGTCCTTAGATTATGTCTGCAGAGGCTGCCCAAACAGCTGGTCATTTCAATCCGTTCAATAAAAGATTCTGCCAAGGCAAAGGAGAGAGATCATTCAAATGACTCATTTATACGGGCAGAACAATAGGTAGTGTTCTTCGGGTTGACAATAGATGGATACAGCTCCACAGGTTCAGGTTTTCTCTTCTGAAACCAGAACACAGCCCATCATTCCTGAAGGGGGTTGTGATTTTTATCACTTAATGCTTGGGAAGTATTCTGACAGATCTTCAATCCAAGATATAATGGGTATAAAGCTGATTTACCCACGACTCTGAGACAATTCCATGCTCATTTGAATTCTGTGTTCTAAAGGTTGGGACCAAGCCAGCATTGAGCTGGACTAGTGTTTGCTAAGAGCTGAAAAATGAAAGGAACAGTCCTGGAAATCACAGAATGGTGCTTATTTCCCTGGAATCCACTGGCATTCCTGCCGATGCATGTCCTCACTTTAACAAAATCCAACCCATGATTTGAATTACCAAAAGCCGATGAATTCATAGCTTTTCACCGGCGCCTCCATGCATGAAATGCTGCTTTATGAGAACAAATGCCATCAAAAATACTGTTATTTCTTCAGTCTCTTAGATAGTTCTCAATGGCTACCTGGATTTTCAAGTCATTATCTTTGCAAGTCACAGAGTCACAGCCCCAAAGAGAACCCATTCCCAGAGGGAAGGGGAGACATGGAAGAACCCGGATTCTGATGTCTTTCCCATTTGCATACTCACTTGTGGGCTAAAAATCCTCTGACTTGGAGCATTCTTATGATTTGATTCAGAAATCACCAGAATTTACCCATTCTCCGCTAAATAAATACATTCAAATAACAAAACATTTTTAGACTGAATTCAACACACGGCACTAACAAGAGCAAAATAAAGAAATAAACCTACTCTTTTCAAGTAGTTATTACAAAACACAGACACTCGAGGTCAGCCATGAGGAGTTATCATCTGCCCTCTGATGCTCTGTTTGCTCACTATGGTTAACCTTGTATTTTAGGGAAAACATTAAAAGCAGATTACCTACCCAAGACTAAGTTTTTATGGCTTTGTGTCTGCATCTAATTTTAAAATTAAAAAGAAAGACAGAGACAATGAGAAGCAGTCATTGTCATAACTAAGTGACAACATGAACCTTACCTGAAGGTCAGAGGTGACTCACCTTCCTACTGAGTATTCCAGAATATACAAGCTCTTAGGCTGGTGTCTGCATATAGCTTGTTAAATGTCTATAGCATGACTGTTACAGGTTAATTGCTAATGAATTAGTAAAATAGTATTTCTGTCTATTAAAGGAGAGAGAAAGCAGTTCTTGGCCTCGAGGACAAAGAAATTTTCTCTTGGTAGGAAGAAGATTTAAAAGAGGAGAGAGAAGGTTTTATTTAGAAGCACAGTATAAGTAGCATCTTGTTTGAAAAAAAAAATAGTGTGGTGTGCCATTTTGTCAGTTCTAACTGGACATAAGTGACTTTGTACTAGAGAGAAACCTCCAAAACATGAGGAGTGTGGGGAAGCCTTCAGAAGGTGCTCAAAATTGAGATATGTAAACAAACAAATGAATAATAACCCAGGCAGACTAAACAGTGGAATCCAGGATCCAGTAAAGGAGCGATGCTCATGCGTACGAGGAGGGCTTGAGTTCTGACAAGGGTGGATTAGAAGTTGGTAGGATAGAGACATGTTGGAGAAGTGTGTTGAAGAAGCTGGATGAAGGATGGCATTCGCTAGGGCATCAGAGGGCAGATCATAACGTCCTATTCACAGAACCACAGTCTGCTTTTCTTTTTTAAAAACTACGTGAGTAGAGTGGGATTTTTGTTTGTGTTTATTTTTGTCTGGGAGATTGAACCCAGGGCTCAATGCATGCCAAGCACACACTTCACTGCTGACTTACGTTCTCAGTCTCTGTGTAATTTGTGCCCTCGGTATCCAGTATCATTTTAGGTGAACAGGGTTTGCTGCCCTGAAGACAACGGCTTGTCAAACAGAGAGAACATAAAAGAAGGTATTGAAGAGGTGAGAGAATATGCCATTGAATAGGAGATGCCAATCAATTCCTTAAAACCTCAAAATTGCTAACAAGCAAAAAGAATGTGCCTGACCTCCACTTCAAACCTAGAACACACCCACCAACACCATATACACAGGCTAAAGTCCCTCAAGTAAATTACTGCCCTGATGAATAACAAGTCAATTGCAAAGTGGGGCACAGCAGACCCACATAAAAGAACCTAAATGACTCATACTCTGTGGGGATGGAACCTGGTGTGACACTTCTGGAGAGCAGATTGGCATTATGTTAACTCAAAATTGATCCAGGAGTCCCAATCCAACTATTGAAACCAAAGCTGTGGTTTTTCCAATACAATCACACACAGCTACCTGTGAGATCTTGCTACCAATGCCTACGTTTCTTCCCTCAGAAGTTTGTGGTTGTGAGAATTGACATTTTTATTCAATCATTCAGGCCTCTTTTATTTTTCTACTGATCAACAGTTAGGAGTGAATAACAAAAGCAGGAAAGACTATGAGCAGAAAATATATATGTTAGCTGACAAAGATGCAGGAAATCAAAAATTGTCATTTTGCTACTCTGAAGCTCAGTTGCCTTATCTTTGTGATGAAAGCACACACTTTTGAGATACTTATGAGATTAAATAAGATATGCATAATTGACATAATTGACAATAATTGACATAAAGATCACTAAAAGCCACTTAAGTAATTGGATATATAGTATAGTTCATTTTTGAAGCATTGTTTATGTGCATATCTCTTTATATACATGCACAGATATCCTAGAGTATATTCGAATGTTAATAGTGATACTTTTTTGAGACAGGGTCTCATGTAGCCTAGGCTGGCTTTGAACTTTCTAATAGCTGACATGAATTCCCAGTCCTCCCTACCTTGAATTCCGGTTCCTTCTCCACTTCCCAAGTGCTTGGATTACAGGTATGTGTTACCGTGTTCATTCTTTAAGAGTAATAATTTCTTGACAGAGGAATTTTAAGGGAAGATTAAAATATCATTTTAATTATTTTCTAATTAAAATTTATAGCTTTCCCCAAACCTGTAACATTTAGGCTTAAAAATACATGAAGTTTAAAATGTAAACTACATCTCCATATTTTACATTTATATCACACATTTGTAGAAGTATTTTAGGTGCATTATTACTTCCTGTGAGCCTCAATCAGTCCTGCGTATGAAAAAGGCTATGATGTTACTCCTGACTTGCCATGGCTGGCTTCTAAGTCCAATTCTAGTTTGTTGTTGTTGTTATTCAAGGTAGGGTTTCACTCTAGTCCAGGCTGACCTGAACCTCACTCTGTAGTTCCAGGCTGGCCTCAAACTCATAGAGATACTCCTACCTCTGTCTCCCAAGTGCTGGGATTAAAGACATGCACCATTTGATTCTGACTTCAGAATATCTTCTACTGAACAATATTTCCTCACTGATCCCAGTTATATTATTCAAAAGAAATCAAATCCCAGCTTTATGAATTTCTACTATTTACTCATCCACTCCATATATACATACATATACATATATATATACATACATATATAAATGCAAAGCCCTAGATAACCTCGAAATAAACTGGACATTACAGAGACTGATAAGAAAGCATAGCATGCCATTTCCTTTCAAAGACTTCTCCATCTCTCAAGGGGTAAAGCTATTTACCAGGTCACCTAAATGTTGAAAATCCTAAACGCCTTTAATCCCAGCAGTAGGGGGACAGGGGTAGGATGATGGCTGAGAGTTCGAGGCCAGCCTGAAACTACAGAGTGAGTTCCAGTTCAGCCTGGGCTAGAGTGAGACCCTACCTCCAAAAACCAAACCAACCCAACCTTAAATATTGAGACTTCTAATCACCTGTTAAAATTAGCAGAAATTTCATGAGCGAGGAAAGTGAGATGATAAGCGTGTGGGGTGTGAACTGCCAAGGGGATTGCTGTGAGCTCCAGCGAGCATCTCACCTGCCAGCTTTATCTCACTAAGCAGGGCTGTTTGATCTAGAGAAAAGCAGCAGCTTTTCTGGGTTGCAGCGTGGCCGGCCGCCACTGCCCTCTATCGGTATCGGAGGAAAAGACAGCACGACTCGGCGTCTGTGCGGTGGAAGCACAGCGCCCTCTGTTGGCAGCAAACAGGTATTTCATTGAGGAGCCGCAGCAGCGAGGGGCTGAGTCAGCACTAATCCTAGTCTCTAAAGAGTCCCCTCAGGGTCTCCTTCACCCAGGCTCTATGTCAGAAGCGTCACTAGTTACTATTCTTCCCTGAAACAATGAAGCAGATAGATCATGAGACGCTCTTGAAATGTGACAGAGAAGGCTTTTTGTTGATCTTGAATCCACTTTTAATCCTAGGAATTCCCATCATCAAGCCCTTGGATCTGCTTATTATGCACCTTAACTCTACATCTAGGTAACAAGATCACTGAACAGAAGACATAGAAACAGGCAATGATCCAAACTTCAGAGATGTGTCCTGATGACATACATGGTTAAGAGACAAGGCAGCCCGAGTCCAAGCCAGGCTTGAGAATCACAAGGTTCCTCTCGCCTGAACTAGTTTGCCACAAGATCTCATTAGTGTATGGTGACAAATATCTAACATGGTCAAAGGTATGCGTGTGTGCCTGCTCCGTACCATATTGATCATATCCAGCTTTGGAAATGGGTGCACTTAGTATTACCCTGAATTTATAGATGCTGCTGGTCTCCTTTAACTAAGTTGGCAAACTCTCTTGGAAAGTAGGGGCTAGAGAGATGGGCAGTTAAATGCCTTCCAGGCTCTGACTCCCCAGTACTCCCACAAAGCCAGATGCACAAAGTGGCACATGAATCTGGAGTTTGTTTGCTGTGGAAGGAGGCCCTAGTGTGCCCGTTCCTATCTCTGATTCTCTCTTTCCTTGAAAATAGACTAAATAAATATTTTTTAATATATATTTTATTTATTCATTTTCAAGCAGAGAGAGAGAGAGAGAGAGAGAGAGAGAGAGAGAGAGAGAGAGAACCAGGGTCACCACCCTGTGGGTCTGGCCCATGTGGAACCTGGGGAATTGAACCAGAGGCCTTAAGCACTGGAAGCAAGTGCCTTACCTGCTGAGCCATCTCTCCAGCCCAATAAATATTTTTTAAAAATAAAAAGTAGAGTGACTTCAAAAGTGTAAGAGGTCTGATGTTAATAACAGGATAAACATAAAAGAAGGGAGACAGGAAAAAAAACCCTCAGATCTTATCATAGAAAGTCCTGGCCTTGGAACTTACAAAGTTATTAGCAATGACTTTGGCAGTTTCCCATAAAACGTCCATTTCCTTATTCTTCCCTTCTCTGACATAGAACACACAGAGGCAGCCTTGCCAAGCATGAAAAACAAGTTTGTCTAGCACCACAACAGCCATCAGCCCTGCTGAGCATTTCAACAGAGACTAGCTGAAAGCACAAGCTACCACAAGCTGCGGATAATCATTAGGACACTGGCTCCGACACCACATTTCTAATGACTATCCAGCCAGTCAGAGAGCTGAGATTGGGAACAGGGATTGTTCTGTTTCTGGATAGTAAATACCACAGTCTTGACTAACAGCATTTTTTGTTTGTACTACATTGTAGTCTCATAATTGTGGCTGTGTATTATAATTCTGTGAGAGACAAACGTCCATAAATTAAATATAGGAATAATTTATCTAATTATTTAGTGAATATTGGTTTTGTCCCAGGATCCCTTCTGGTCTAAAGAAATAAGGTGATGAAGAGTGTACTGTCAAGATCTATCAGAGACAAAGGGGTCCACAGACAGCCACCTATGCTCAAGATCACATTCTGGAAGCCAGCCAAGTCCTAGCCCAGTAGACTAAGGATCATGGCCATGGTGGATATCAGTGTGTGGGGGGGGGGGTACTCAAAAAGTTGAAAATGGAACTACCATATGATGACCCAACTATACCACTCCTGGGCGTATACCTTAAGGAGTGTATTCCCTATTTCAGAGAGACTGGTTCATTCATTCATGTTTGTTGCTGCTCTATTCATAGTCAACAAGGAAATAGAATCAGCCTGCTGTCCATGAGTGGAGGAATGGATAGTGAACATGTGGTACATACACACAAAGGAATTATATTCATGTATAAATAAAAATGAAGTTATAAAATTTGCTTGAAAATAGATGAAACTGGCAAGTATCATATTAAGTGAACTAACTCAGGTACAGAAAGGTAAACACTACCTGCTCTCTCTCCTATGGGGATCCTAGCTTAGAACCTTTTCATAACTGTGTGATTGTGTATAAATGCCAGAGAACTAGACAGAAGCCCATGGAGAAAGGGGAAAGGCTTCAAGGAAGAAGGGTATGGAAGGTAGAAAATATTAAATGATATAAAAAAGTCAAAGGGGGAATATCATGGGTGGAAAGGGTTAAAGCAGGGTAGGGAACAGGAAGCTGGGAGAAAGAGGGAAGAGGGTATTAACTAAAACTAAAGATATTATGAAAAAGCCATATGGAAACCTACTTCTGTTAGCTCATTAAAATAGAATTGAAAAAGACAGTTTGAGAAGAAAAGGTGGGTGGTAGAAGGTAATATGTGAATTTTTAAATATTCTTATTTTTTTAAAAAACAGAGGGCATTTGAGAAATGTCCTGTAGAGGTGGATAATGCTGCTCCCAGAAACTATAGATTGTTACACAAGAAAATCCAAGCTCCAGGAGTGGGATACCTCTGGATGAGTTGTTGGTCAGGGAGGTAAATATAAGCTACCACCAATGCTCTTGGTTCCTTATCAGAACTGGATAGTAAGGCCTTAGTGATAAAGACACCACAAGCTTTGGTTGCAGGGTGCTGAAAGAGCTGGAACTAAGCTGGAAGCCTTCTCCCTGCTGGCTAGCTGTTATCATATAGAAAATGCTCTGCAGGCTGCTGGGGAGAAAGGTCATCAACAGTCTTAATTAGCAATGGACGCTGCAATCTACACAACCAGCCATCCAGTCAAGATGTACTCAATAGTAGTGCAATAGTGGCATGAGCACTATGGGGGAAACCAACCACTCTTTGATTGCATTCAAGGCCCACTCCACAGGAGGGAATGCACACCTGGTACTGAAAACCTAGTCAAAAACCTATAATCGGGAAGGTCATGGGTCATAGAGGGGAAATGATTATTTACTTAAGTACTTATTACCTCCAAATATTTATATTTATGCCCACAGATTAATGTTGCTCTCATCTTTGGTCAGAGAAACTTCTTTCTAGAGATGAACGTAACTACTGGAGAGACTCAAAACTCATCCAAGTGCTATGGAATGATTGTTGAGTGCTCTGTTGAGACATCTCTGTCACATCCTCCAAGGCTCAAGGAACATTATGGAACAGGTGGCTGAAAGAATGTAAGAACAACAACGACAAAAAAAAAGGTCTTTGGGGTGGCTGATGCATTCGTGACCTTACAGCTTCTGTCCTTACCTGCACAAGGCCTGCATCCTATTGGTCCCATTACCATACTGATGGATGGCAAAGGAAAACAGCAACAGACTTCAAGATAGAAGAGGGACTATTTATCAGGAAGCCGAAGGGGTTTGGTGGAAGGGGGAAGGGCACCCCAAGGAGGTAAAGGGAGGGGAGTGTGATCACAATACATATGCACATGTATGAACATCGTCAATAAAAGTTTTTTAATGTTTCAAAAAATAGCAGGTGTGGTGGAACACTCTTATAACCGTAGCGCTGGAGAAGCAAGCAAATACAGTGACAGAAGGGTTTCATCTAGCTAAGATCCGAAGGAAGATTAGGAGTTACCAAAGAGTGAGGGAATGTGAAAAGCATTCAAGGTCAACAAGAGAAACAGTCAAGGCCTGGAGGCAAGTGGATGTGTCTTGTGTCCTGGGAGTGGAAAGTGTTTTAGACAGAGGTAGCATCTTTTAAACTGTGTCATTTAACCCTACCCTGACATCCATGAGAGGCGATGGAGTATTTACAGCAAGACAGTGACAGAAACAGTCACATGCTTGGTGGTGGGATCTGGCCCGGGGGTTAATGAGATGGCTGGGGGGGGGGGGTAAGAGCACCTGATTGTGATCCCTACCACCCACATTAAAAGCCAGGCGTGCCTCTAACAAACACCAGCACTGAGTGGGGCAGAGACAGGAAGATCAGTGAGGCTCATCAGTCAGCCAGTCAAACCAGAGGATAAGGAGCACCAGGTTCAATGAGAGACTCTCCAGGGAAACAAAGTAGGAGAGTCACAGAGAATACCTGGCATTTTCTTCTGCATGTGCACAGAGTATGTACATCTGCACATACACATGCATACACCACACACATGTACACACGCACACACCATATGTGATGGTTTGATCCAAGTGTCTCCCACAAGCATATGTACTGAATGCTTGATCCCCAGCTGAAGGCAGTTTTGGAATTGGAACCTTATTGGAGCTGTGTTGTTGGGGGAAGGCTTATGGGGGTTATAGCCAGCTTCCCCTTGCCAGTTTCTGACACACCTTCCTGGTGCTATTTACAGTGCTGTGGTGGAGGTGATGTCCACCCTCTGCTCATGCCATCATTTTCCCTGCCATCATGGAGCTTCCCCTGGAATCTATAAGTCAAAATAAATCCACAAACTGCTTTTGGTTGGATATTTTGTCACAGCAAGGAGAGAGCTGACTACAACATCATACAAAGGACACATACCAACAATTGAACAATAAGAGAGAGGAAGGAGAAGAGAGACAGGAAGAAAGGGAGGGAGGGAGGAAGGTAAGCAGGAAGGAAAGAAGGGAGGGAGGGTGAAAAAAAGGAAGGGTGGGAGGGGGAAACGGAAGAGAAGAAAGAACGGAGGAAGGAAGGGAGGGGAGGAGGAAAGAAGGAAGAAAGGGAGTGAAGGAGGAAAGAAAGAAGGAAGGGAGTAAGGGAAGGGGAAGGGAGGGAGGAAGAAAGGAAGGAAGGAAAGAGAGAGGGAATGAACAAATTAAAATCAGGAATGATCCTGTTTAGCTAGGTGTGGTGACCACATCTGTAATCCCACACTTGGGTATGATGGTGATACCTCTAGCTCCACATTCAGGACACTGAGGGGGGAGTAAGAGGCCAACCTGGGCTTCATAGTGAGTTCTAAGCCAGTCTGAGCAAAGGTGAGATCCTTTCTCAAAAAAACAAACAAAAAGATGCACATCTATAACTCCAGTCCTGTGGGAGCAGAGACCAGAGAATTGATGTGGCTCATGAGACCACAGCTCCATGTTCAGAGGCAGACTACATCTCAAAGAGATACCTGGGTGAGTGACAGGACACTCAGTGTTTTATTTGGCCACCATGTGCCTGTGCACACATCTGCACATACACGTGTATAGCACACACACACACACACACACACACACACACACACACACACACACACACACATACACACCACATCACATGTACTAAACATGCAAAACAAAAGATAATAAAATACAAGGAAACCAAAGAGACCTTGTTTGTTTGTTTGATTTGAGTTGGTTTGGTGAGAGGTTTTCATTTTTCTTTTGTGTGTTTTTAAAATATTTTTATTTATTTATTTGGGAGAGAGAGAGAATGTGTATGCTAGGGCCTCTTGCCACTGCAAACAAACTCCAGACACATGGACCATTTTGTGCATCTGGCTTTACATAGGTACTGGGGATTGGAACCCTAGGACATCAGACTTTGCAAGCAAGTGCCTTTAACTGCTTTCTGAGCCATCTCTCCGGCCATTTTGCTCTTGTTTTGAGATGGAATTTCACTCTAGCCCAGGCTGGCCTCAAACACATGGTGATTCTCCTACCTCAGCTTCCTCAGCTCCTGTTCAGTGAGAGATTCCATCTCAAGGAAATAAAGCATTCTCCTCTGGCCTCTGTATGTGTGCATATGGGGTGCACATCTGCACACAAAAGTGCAAATACCACACACACACACACACACACACACACACACACACACACACACGCCAAAGCAAAAAAAAAAAAGTAAAATACAAAGAAAGGAGATTTCTTCAAGGTGGTCACAATGGGAAATGAACCCAAGAGGGCCAGTGATGACCCCCCCCCAGTCCTTCTTTGAGTTTCTGACATGAGGTTCAGGTATACATAGAGGAAAAGAGGCATGCATAATGAAACAGTCTTGGTTCAGGAATGGTCCTCCTGAAATCATTTTCTCAGCTCCTGTCTCTTCCTCAAGATGGTTTGAAAAGTTGTCAGACTGTGAAATCTCTTTCCAAGAGAAATTCTTCCTCTGGCTGGCATTAGGCTTCAGCCTTTTCCTAGGATCAATCAATGAGAGAAAGCATTCCATTGGGTATGTGTGTTACATTTAATCTCCCCATCCATCGGTGACTGCTGGGGATGATCCTATAATTTAGCCAGATAGTGATACAGTTGATATTGATGTGAAAGAATCTCTGTGATGTGTAAACCTGAGTCCTTTAGGTGAACACCCAGGAGTGGTCTAAGGGTCAGATGATTGATGGATTTTCAGGCTTTTGAAAAACCTCCACACCGGATTTTCATGATGGCTGGACCAATTTGTATTCGTATTGATGTGATATGAAATCTCAGTGTAGTTTTAATTTGTATTTACCTTGCGGCTAGCTAATGATGTTGAACAGTTCTCACATGCTTGTTGGCCATTTCTACTTCATCTTTTGAGAAGGACATGTTCGCCCATGAGATTGGTTAGAGTTTCATGATTAGGGAACTTCTGTAGTCACAGAACGAGACAGCCATAAAGCCAATTCACTCATCGAATGCCTCGGTGGGAAGATCAGGTGAGGAGGCTGGGTGGTAGCAACGCTGAGAACACTCTTGTTACAGAACTCAAATGCTGTCCGACAATGGCCTTAGCTTTGGGATCAGTGAAAACTAGTGGAAGTTAATACCTTCCAGAGGTTTTACCTGATACAGCACTTCAGTCAGAGGCAGGCAATGGACGGTGGCTAAAGAAGCTAAAAGTTGTCCAAGCTCTGCATCCTCCACAGTCGTGAAGTTCACCAGCCAATCGGCTTGCAGAACCTTCCACATAGGTGTGACCTTTGCAGTTCACAGTTCACCCTATTGTTTGAACATCACGTTTCATGTCCTATGACCCCGGAAGGCTTCTTCCTAGGAGCTGATACGATCAGGCAGAAAGTAGTCTTCAGGAAAAGAAATAATTATGAAAGCTCTTCAGGAAGAATCCCTTGGGTTAATTAATATTATGAGTCATCATGATCCAGGTCTGGGTACTTTGTTTGCCTTCTGCATCTGACATAACATTTACATGGACATGTATTAAGAGTATTATATCTTGCTGGGTGTGGTAGCTCATGCCTTTAATCCCAGCACTTGGGAGGCAGAGGTAGGAGAATCACTGTGAGTTTAAGGCCTGCCTTGGTCTACAGAGTGAGTTCCAGGTGAGCCTGGGCTAGAGTGAGCACTATCTTGAAAGAAAAATTACTTGGGACTGGAGCGATTGCTCCATGGTTAGGGAACTTGCTTGTAAAGCCTAATGACCCAGGTTTGATTTCCCAGAACCCACATAAAAGCCACATGCACAACAGTGCAAGCATCTGGAGTTTCATTTGCAGTAGATGGAGACCTTGGTTCTCTCTCTCTCTCTCTCTCTCTCTCTCTCTCTCTCTCTCTCTGTATGTGTCTTCTCTCTATTTCTCTTGCAAATAAATAAATAATTAAAAATAATTTTATTTTATTTTCCGATCAAACTCATTTTATTTCCCAGGCAAGCAGCACTTAAGTAACTTTTTTCACAGGAGGAGCAAAAAATAATTTTAAAAAAGAGTATTATATCTAAAATTGAAACAATGAAGATCATAGTACGGCCCAAAATAATTGGCTAACATTTTAACTACCCCCCCCCACAAATCTTTTGTATATATGATCATACTCTAACTCGGCTGACAATGTGCTTACAGTCATTTATAGTTTGATATTTGATATTTTGAGTACTTTAAATAATTTATCTTTTTTTATTATTTTTTTTCTTCTGGCCAGTTTGATTTGATAACTAAACATCATGCAAAACGGTTAAGTTCTAAGTTTAGGAAAGATCAGCCTTTAACATCTAAATTACTTCAACTCTATTTTGGGAGTGTGGGGGATTAAGACAGGGTCTCAAGGAGCCCAGAATAGTCTTAAATCGGTTATGTAGTGGTGGCTGACATTGAATATCTGATCCTCCTGCCTCCACCTCCCCAGTGGTGGTATAGCAAGTGTGAGCCATCCTACCTTGTTGGTAGGACGCTGGGGATCAGCTCTGGGACCTTGCGTGTGGTTGTTTGAATTCAGTGTCCCCCATAAACTCATGTGTTTTGAATGCTTGGTTCCCAGCTGATAGCAATTTGGGATGAGGTATGTTGTTGGGGATAGTTTTATGGGTGGCACAACCAGTTAATCCTTGCTAGGGTTCTGCCCACTCTCCTGCTACTGTTGTCAGGTGAGGTTGGCAAGGAGGTGATATCCAGCCTCTGCTCTGCTCATGCCATCCTTTCCCCTGCCATCATGGACCATTCCCCCAATACTGTAACCCAAAATAAAGAGCTTTCCTCCCATTGCCTGATGAGAAAGTGACTAAAATGCTCCTCGAATTGAGCTATAGTTCCGGTTTTAAATCACTACAATCCCTATTTCTGGTTAATAATTTAATTTGTCCTATAGTCTGGTATTGCATCAAATTCTAGTTTGGAGAAGTCAATGACTAGTTACATTATAGATTATATCAGATGATGTCGTAGTCAGCCACACACCGCTGGGATGAATCTTCAAACAATTATGGGGAGGAAAATATTTATTGAGCAGATCCAGGGGAAGAAATTAAGGAAATAGGCTGGCCCCCTTTCCCAGAAGCAAGCAGAGACAGAGAGGCAGAAGCCCAGCACCAGCACCAAGCAAGTACACTGTAACACACAAAATGTTCACAAAATGCAGATCTCCAGACCAGGGTTCTGGCTCTTCTTTTGCATATCTATCCTTAGTATTTTACATCCGAATTAGAAAGGGTCAGTCCCCAGGAGGCTAGGCCAAAGTGGCACTTCCTCTAGCCAGAAGCCTGGAGACAATTAATAATTTTAATAAATCCTTAATTCTTTTGGGGGACAATATTCAAACTACCACAGATGATTTCATGGTATCATCTTAAATCTCTTTCCAACAAAATTGTCATTTGCCCATGTACAAAAGTTAAATATGGACAGGGGTAGAGAGAAAAGAGGCCAAGCTTGTAAGTAATCAAGATTTGATAGGTTTCTGTGGACATAACACAATTTTATTTTTTGTTTCACAATTGGAAATGAAAATTGGACTCCAATAGGAGCTACTTAGTTACATTGGCAAAATATGAGTATTGTTTAGCATTTTTCCAGCCCTGACAACTATAACTACAGGATACCTTGAAGACTTAGTCAGGGTGCAAAGACACAAGGTCTATAGTCTCTTAGATTATAAATTGCCTCTGAAAATATTTTTCTCTATACATCTTCTTTCCGGTGTTAGCGTATGTTCGCATGTGCATGTATGTTCAGATGCACTCACAGCTGTGTGTAATGTAGGTTTACATGTGTGCACCTGTGCGTGCAAGCCAGAAGACAACTTGAGTGTCATTTCTCAAGTGTGGTCTGCCATTATTGTTTCTTTCCAACTAGTCTCTCTTCTATTTTGATGTCACTTCTTTTTCCCTCCTATTACGCAGGGCTTGTGTAGGTAGCGCCAGCCTCTGTGAGTTTTGATTCACACTAGTGCTCACCGTCATCTGAAAAAAGAAGTTTCTTTAACCAAAAGTGAGAGTAGCATTAATATATGGGCATAAGTATAAGTAGGTAGAAGGCATAACAGAGTCATTTATCCAGACAACAGTAGTAGTTTCACCCTCTGTGTCTTCTCACCTCCCCAGTCAGAGGTTTTTGATTGGGTTTTCAGCACCAGGCAGGAATTCCCTCCTGTGAAACCAGCCTCCAGTCCAATTAGAGAGCAGTTGGTTTCCCTCATAGCAGACATGCTACCATTGCACCCATTGGTATGTTTTGCCTGGCTGCTCAGCTATAAAGCTTGTAGGGTCCATTGCTGGTTAATACCATTCATGACTTTTCTTCCCCAATAGGTTACATAGGTTTCTCCAACGTCCTGACAGCTAGTCAACAGGGAGGAGGCTTGAAGCTCAGCTTCAGCTTGATTTCTCAGTGCCCTGCAGCCCAAGCATGTGAAGTCTTTAGCAATAGGGTTTTACTTTCTAGTTTTGGTGCACAACCAAGGGCCTTGACAATAACCTGTAATGTCTGGGGGGCACTGGGAGCCTCCCTGGCCACCAAATCTTTTGGAAGGCATTCCACTCCTGGCACTGAGATTTTCTTGGAACCATCTCTGACTTTTGAGCACAGCATTAACCACTTCCATGCGGTACTTCTGCCCAGACTTTCTCTCTTTTTTCCCATATATATTATTAGCCAACGAAGAACTTAAGTTTCCATATGACTTATTTATGGCATGCTTAATTTTGATTAATCCTCCTCCCACCCCATTCTCTTCTGCATCACCTCCCCTGACCTCACTTAGACCATTTCACCCCAGTATTCTGCCCCACTACTTACACATCTACTATATACTTCCCGTAAGCCAACCCCTCTGCTTACTCCCTCAGAGCTCCTTTTTGACTTCCTGCTCTACTACTGACTTTTACTCCAATTCACATACTAATCTAAACTTTTGAAGCTAAGATCCACATTTAAGAGAGAGCATGTTGTGTTTGACGTTCTGACCGGGGTCACCTCACTCAGTATAGTCGTTTCCAGATCCATCCATTTCCTTGCACATTTCTTAATTTCATTTTCCTTTACAACAGAATAAAACTCCATTGTGTAAATGTACCACATCTTCATTATCCATTCATCAGTTGACGGGCATCTAGTCGGGTTCCATTTCACACAATACACTCTTCTACCAAAATGTGAAGGTGTGTAAAGAATTATTAACTCAGATGAGACCCCTGCAGAGAAGCAGGAGAGAGCTAGGAATTTCCAGCAATAAAACAATCTGTGAGGATTGAGCTCTAGCCAGCTGCCGCTGGAAATGATTCCCTTAGGAAACTCTTTATAACTCCCCTACATGTTACCCCTGGAGGAATAAATTCATGTGGGACCTTTACAAGCAGTTCATCAGACACTTCTAGCACATGTAAACCTCCATGAGCCCACATGTAATTACTCTCTGGTTTTCCTGATGTGTTCAAATGTGTTTCATGGACCTTGGCTCCATGCTCTCACATGTTAGAGGGTCCAAGAATGATCACACAATCTGAAGTTTATTGGCAAGACACCATTTACTTCTGCAGAAGGACAAGTAGCTTTTTAAAGAGCTCTGGCAAGCAGACACACCAGCAGAAAAACTATCCTCCTAAACATAGGCAGGGTTCTGGGTGTTACGCTGAGTCAGAGTTTGGCCTCACGGTCTCATGTGCTTGACTAACATATTAAAAAAAGCAATTTCTAAGAACTGGAAGATTTAGGGACCTTCGACCAGATGCAGAAATAGAAGCTTTGCTTTCAAGGACAGCTGACTCCCTAATTCTCAAAGACTGCTGGCTCAGGAAGGGGCTCCCAGAAAATGGTGTCCTTCTAAAATTGAGTTTCACTATTTGTTTAACCCTTTGACAGAAAAGACAGCACCTCTCTCTCTCTCTCTCTCTCTCTCTCTCTCTCTCTCTCTCTCTCTTTCTCTTTCTCTTCCCTCCCTCCCTCCCACACATCACCTTTATATGCATAATTGACTTATCCCTGTCTTTTCTAGGGCTGCATTCTAGTTTTTATGGGTCATGGACAATTTTGGTGTTGTGAACTTCTTCCATAAAAATACTGATTTACATTTTGTTTAACAGCATTTATTAATTGTTTATTTTTGGTTCCTTGAGACAGAATATCATAGCTCAGCTCACGATTCTTCTGCCTTTGCTTTCCAAGTTCAAGGACTACAGGCTTGTGCCATTGTACCCAGCTAAGCTATATTCTTGGGGGGGGTATTAATAAGTAGAAACTCTGTGTGTACAAGTCATGTGTTGGTAATGCTGTTTCCCTCCTCCTTGCCCTCATTCCACTGAGGACCCTCCTCAGTGGGATTGCTGGAATGTTCCATGGGATGGAGGGCTATGAGTTGTTTGAGCAGCAGATAGTTGGGGGGGGCACGGCAATGCCTCTGGATATTTTCCACACTGTGGCTCTTACAATCTTTCCACCCCCTCTTCCTCAAAGTACCTTGAGCCTTGGTGGATGAGTTTAAGTCTGCTTTAGTGTTGAGCTCTTAAGAGTCTCTGGATTTCTACTTTGGACTGTTCTTGAGTCTCCTCGGTGTCTGTCTTCATCACCCTGGCACAGGGTGTCAGACTCACTGTGGGGCAGCACTCTTGTTCATCTCCACACTTCCTCTGTGGTTTCACCTGGGCCCTGGATGATGTGTTAGGAGTGGTTCATCTCCTGCCAGGGAGTCACTTATCATTTCTGGTCTTGTTGCTGGGATTGGGTTGTCCATGATTCTCTCTGCCTTCTAAACAATACAAATGGATTCTCCAATGGAGAGCGAGATCAGCATCGGTTAAATGGGATAAACATTGTTAATTTGATGAGATTATAGTGGGTGTATCCTTTCTTTAAGCCCATGGTTACTGTAAGCTTCCCCCTTGGAGTCCAGATTCTTCGTCTCCATAGGAATTTGGCTTGGATCCCAGTTCCAGCTATGGCTTCCTTGCCACTGAGCAGATCCCTTAGCCAATCAGAGAGCCCCTAATTACACAGCTAGGTTGAGTGCAACCATCGCACAGGTGTGCACATCTTGTCATGCTGGTCGCCATCATATAGCAGTGTCCACTGCTTTCTCCCAACATCGTTGGCCAATTTCCCCTGGCAGCTCATGTAACACATTCCAGCACTATGCAGGCTAACCATCTGGGAACTGGCTTCCTTCCAGATTCCAGCCTGGTCTCTCAATGTGTGAAGGCAATCTGTGGTGTATTCAGCTATAGGGGTTTATCTTTTGCCTCAGACAGGTAATCAAGTGCTTTGACAAAAACCTGCCTTATTTGGGTACCTCTCTCTGGCCAACAGCTCAATGTGGGTAGTAACTGATTTCCAGTACTGGGAGTTATAAGACAGAGCCAATTGTGTTAGGGTTAGGCTTCATCAGTGAGGAATTTTTGAAGCAGGGTCTCACTCTAGCCCAGGCTGACCTAGAACTCACACTGTAGCCCAGGCTGGCCTTGAACTCATGACAATCCTCCTACCTTAGCCTCCCTAGTGCTGGGATTAAAGACATGCACCACCACACTAGGCGTAAATTACTTGTTTGTCTTTGTTTTATTTTTTGAGGTAGAGTCACACTATAGCCCAGGCTGGCCTGGAATTCACTATTTTGTCTCAGAGTGGCCTTGAACTCACAGTGATCCTTTTACCTCTGCCTCCTGAGTACTGGGATCAAAGGCATGTGCCACTACACCAGGCTTAAGTTACATTTTTAGAAGCCTTTAAATTGTATGAAACTTTCACCTTAGTATATAAAGACTTGTTTTCTTCCAGCTAGAAGTCCATTTTTCCTAATAATTTTAATATAAATGAAAACAACTTAATGGGTTGCTCCAAAACATCAAAGGCTCCAGGCACTGGACTTTTTTAGCACAAGGTACTAAATCAGTTGGGTCTTTGCACCTTTGTATCCTTTGTTCCAAATCTACACACAATACATGTGCAAGAAGATTTTTTAGATGAGATTAATATTAGACTTGCCTACTCCAAAAGGGGGAGAATAAACTGGGAGACTAGTTTCAAAAGTAATTTGTCAGCTGCAAGTTCTATGCAAATCAAAGGAATCGGAAAGAAGAAATAAATGCTCATTTGGGGCCTGGAATCGGCACCTCTTCCCAAGGAGGAGGAGCAGCAGACTTCGAGGATCCTTGATCCAGAAAGTAGAGAAACCTAGAGAAAAACTTTGTCTGCTAGCGTGAGCCTGTGTGCCGCTCGC
>PVHP010008971.1:0-51575 GCA_004024765.1 Zapus hudsonius
TCTCTCTCTCTCTCTGCTTGAAAATGAATAAATAAAATATTTAAAAAAAAGAAAAGTTGTGTAAGAAGTATACCATTTGGTTCAATAGTGAACAGTCATTTATATGGTCATAAAAATTGAAACATTATTTGATTTTGTAAACATATAACCTTTTGATCAGCATATACGCATTATATGTGGTACTGGGTGGCCACATTGTCATATGAATGAATAATTTACTTTGAGCATATTCCCCCCAACCTTCTCCTCCCTCCCTCCTCTCCTCCCTCCCTCCCATTTCACTTTTACTTTCACTGTTAGCTTTTAGAAGTGGCCTCATTCTACCAGCTCATTTGCCCTTCTCTGGAGAGAATGCGACTTGGTGGGTGTAAGGAGGAGCCTTCAGCAGCTCTCCACACATTAAACTGGTTGACATTTCTCTCGGGCAAGTCACGTGGCCCTGCATTCTCATCTGTAAGATAGAACTGAGGGGCCTGGTGAGGTTTAAAGTAGACACAGGAAAGCACTTCATCCAGTGACAGGCGCACAGTGGCTTCGTGATTGGTTGTTTTTTCTCTGTATAGCAGTTTTCTTCTCCATTAAATCGACTATTAATGTTGCGACAAAATACCACATGATTTTATTGTCCAAAGAGATTTGATAAGAATTATGCCAGGATCTTTTTGCAGTATTAATATTTTGTAGTACTAATATTGAAAAGAAACAGAGGTGTAACAGCCTAGCTTTTCTTTGGGAGGTCTTTTTGTTGTTATTGTTTTGATTGAGGCAGGGCTTTATTGATGTTTTGTTTTTGAGACAGTCTTATGGAGTCCAAGCTAGCCTTGAACTTGCACTTGCTATGTTGCCAAAGTTGGCCTTCAACTCTTCTTTTTTTATTTATTTGCAAGCAGACAGAGGTAGACAGATAGAATGTGCATGCTAGGGATGCCAGCAGCTGCAAACAAATCCCACAGACATGCACCACTTTGTGCATCTGGCCTTACATGGGTGCTGGGGAATCGAACCCAGGTCCTTAGTCTTTGCAGGCAAGCACCTTAACAGCTGAGCTATCTCTCCAGCCTGGCTTTGAACTGTTAATCTTCCTGTCTTCACCTCTCAATCTTGGGATAACATATACATATGATACCCAGATTTTTGGTGTTGGTGTTGTTGTTGGTGGTGGTGTTTTGTTTTGTTTTATTTTTTAGATCTTACAGGAGTTTGCTACTGCTTGGAAAACTACTCTTGGCTGTGAAATAGGGTAAGGCTACTCCACTTTGTAGTTTTGTTCAGGGTACAAGAGAAGCTGAGTCAAGAAGGGGAATCTGTTGTGGTCTGACAGACTTCAGAACTTGTACAAGGAATCTAAAAAGAATGCCAGGGGAGGACCCCATGGTTACTTCCTCCAAATGCATCAGGTCACCTGAGTAGACCGTCCAGTAGTTCTCCATCTTTCTCCCAAAGAGGTGAGAAGGTGACAGGGCTTCTCTCCACTGGTCTGTTAAAGAGTGTCCAAGCAGGTCTCTTATGGGTCAGGCATGAGATTTCTGTTGTCATCTTAGCTGGGATCAGTAGCGACTCCTATGTGCTTGAGTATGTCACGTGATTCCTCTGATTCTTCTCTGACATCTAAGTGCCAGTGCAGAGGCCCCACTTTTAGTGTTTTGAAATAGAACAGGGTTACGGGGAAGGTGGGATGAATTTACACTGAAATTTTTTCCCCCTTAGTGCTCATGTGCTTTGTTTATTTAGGTCAACATTTCTCTTGATCTCAAGTGGGATAATAACATGAACTCCACAAAGTCTAAAATATGTGAACTGTTTTCCTAGATGAAAGTATTTCCAACAAATTAGTAAATGCTCTCATATGAGGCTAACCTAATTATTCTGATATTTATACCTAAATCAAAAGTAGGGCATTAAATTCATAGGAATGTTAATGGCTATATTTAATTTGATCCCAACATTTCATAAAAGAAAGCTTTTAGCCCTACGCTGAGTGGTGTTTTTTAATGAAAATAAAAAAATAATCGATTTCAATGAGAGAAATGTCATCAGTAGATATTTAGAAAATAATTTTCCTAATTACTTCATCTGACTCAGGTGTCTGATTTATGGCCAAGAAACTTAAGTGAGGCCTAGTTTCTTCTTGACCATTAATTTCTTGGCTCTTGTAGAAAAGGCTTGTGTTCAAAGGAAAGGAACTTTCCTGAGTGTGACATATTTAAATAGCTACAGGTTATTCTACTATGTTCTAGGTCACCCATTCTATATGGAGTCAGATATAGCAATGAAGTATTGCATTGGTTTCTGTTGTTTTGTTTCGGTGATTAATAATATGAAGGAAGAGCATGTTGATTCTTTGTAAGAATGTTTACTTACATTAATTACCATCTCCTATTAATATATACTATAGTAGTTACCTTTTCCTTGCTGGGAAAAAACACCTGACCAAAAGCTGCTGATGAGAGAAAAGGTTGTATTTTTGGCTTATGGTTTCCAGGGGAAGCTCCATCAAGGCAGGGAAAAGCATGGCAGAGTAGAAAGCCATCGTAATATGAGTGAGCTGAGCACCACATCTTGCCACAGCAGCTGGCAGGAAGCAGCAAGAATGAGCTGGAGACTGGGGAGATTGCTCAGTAGTTATAGACACTTGTCTGCAAAGCCTACGGACCCCACTTCAGTTCCCCAGGACCCATGAAAAGCCAGATACACAAAGTGGTGCATGCATCTAGAGTTCATAAGAGGCCCTGGAGTATTGTCTCTCTCTCTCTCTCTCTCTCTCTCTCTCTCTCTCTCTCTCTCTCTCTCCTTGCAAAAAGAAATTTTAAAAGATTGAATGATCTGAGCTATGGCAAGGGGAAAGCTGGGCTATAACACCAAAAGCTGACCCCCAGCAACACACTTCCTTAAGCAAGGCCAACACCTCACCCAAATTGCCAACATTTAGGGACCAAGAATTTAGAACAAATGAGGCTATGGGATACATCTCACCCAAAGTACCATACCTTCTAAGAAATGGAGAATATAAACAGAGAATGAGAGAGAGAGAGAGAGAGAGAGAGAGAGAGAGAGAGATGCTAGGATTAAGCTCAGGATTTCATACATGGTGTACAAGCACTGTACCACTGAGCTATTCCTTCAGCCTGATATAATTCTTTATCATACTGAAAGAAATTATTTTAGGAAATTAAAGCAAACACTGAGGTGGTATGGCTTGTGTTTTTTTTTTTTTTTTTATATCCGAGAGCCATCTGGAAGTGTCATTTTCGTGGTCAACAACCCTGCATGGCATAGTATTTAATATTTTCTTACATCATCCAGGTTCTTAGCCCAGGAAAGTTTCCGGAAAACAAACCTAACCATTGTCTTTATTTACACCCATCTCTGCAAAATCAACTCCACCCAAATGAGGGAGGAGACACTGATGAGGTGATTCTTGAGGGTTGTGAAATCTGCAGGCAGTAATGAAGAACATAAACTTTGGCTGTAGATACTTGCATTAGACTGTGCAGTCTGTGACCCAGGGTGAACCTAGAATTCGAGAGGAGAGTAATGACCAGTGCTGAGGTTCAAGATCGCTACTTCAATGCTGCGAGAATGCTTTGGGCTTCATTAAAAATGTAAGTCTCTGACACACAGTGGTACGGGGTACGGAAGGTTGGAAGAAAACATTCAAAGCTGAGTGATTTTGTAAAGTAAAGCTTGGTAGAACTGTCACTTGATGAGGGGTACAGATGTGTATAAACATTACAGCAGTATTAAAAACACAGGTCTGCCCTATGTTACAACCATGGAGTTTCCAGACTGGGTACCAGTGCTCCATACTGTAGTCTAGAATAATGTATAAAATTATGTTGCAGACTCGCAATGTACAAGAGCTGAGTAATTGATTGCAAAGACGGTATATCTGACAGTAAGAATATACCTCTGTGCCTTCTGAGCCACACTTCAGTCAAACATGAGAAGCTGGGGGCATTTGTTCCAAATACGAGAAGTATTGTGTGGGGAAGTATTTAAACGGTAACCGTGCTGCAAGTAATATTAATAATGACTCAGTTCTAGAACTACTCGGCAGCCGATGCAAATTCCATACTCTGAAATGTATCGTGACTTCCCATGTGGACCTGCTGGTTCACAAAGTGTACAAAGCAGGTGATGTGAGAAGCTTTGCATCTTCTACCCCCTCAAGACAGGGAAGGGGTCCTTTGGCAGCTCAGAGAGTCACCTGGCAGCATCTGAGCTGGTGTTAAAGTCTGTCTTGTGGTCCCCTTTCCCCAGGGCACCTGGATGATGACGGATTGCCCCATGGCTTCTGCACCGTCACCTACTCGTCTACGGACAGATTTGAAGGCAACTTTGTTCATGGGGAGAAGAATGGCCGGGGCAAGTTCTTCTTCTTCGATGGCAGGTAGAGTTCAGCTTGCTGCTTTGCTTTGTTTGGGGTGGATGCCAGCTCTTTTGTATGAAGGAATGATACGAATGGAAGAATTCTGGTACAAGCTTGTGTGCCTTATCCAAAAGGTCAGAAGAACCCCATCAGGACTGAGGAGATAGTTCAGTCACTAAAGTGCTCGCTTAGCAAGCACGAGGACCTGAGTTCAAACTTCAGAATCTACATATATATATTTATATATGTAGGCTTGGTGGCGGGCAGCCCTAATCCCAGCACTTGGGATGTGGAGACAGGTGGATCCCTGGAGCTCAATGACCAACAAGTCTAATTTAATTGGACAAATTCCAGGCCAGTGAGAGACCCTGTCTCAAAAAAGGTGAATGGGGGCTGGAGAGATGGCTAAGTAGTTAAGGCAGTTGCCTGCAAAGCCTAATGACCCGAGTACCTGAATAAATCCAGATGCACGGTGGTCCTTTGCAGTGGCTGGAGGCCCTGAGTGCCCATTTCTCTCCCCGCCTCTCTGCTTGCAAATAAATAAATAAATTTATATATATATATATATATATATATATATATATGAAAATTTATATCAAGGTGAATGGCAGCTGAGGAACACCGCCTATGGTTGTCCTCTGTCCTACACACACACACACACACACACACACAGAAATCTCAACAAGTGTGTGTTGCTATGGTGACTGAGAAGCGACAGCAATGACTATGGGGACATCAGCTAAGGTGTCTGTCTAAACAGTACTGTTCCATGTCACATTCAGGAGTCCTCATCTTGCCTAAGTTCAATCCAAGGCCACCGAGTTCTTGGCTGGGCCATAACACAGCTTAGTGAAGTCACGTGGTTGCTGGGGGGAGGGCAGAGAGGAAGGTCCTTTTTGCTGGTGGCCAGTTTGCACAGTTCCAGTAGTGACCGATTCACACTTTTTCTGAGCACGATGCACCCTTCGCTGCAGTCAGGCCATTCTTCCAGTCACTTCCATGATCCGCTTTCCTGGTACCCAGGCACATGGTGGGTACTGCAGCTTCAGGCATTTCTCAGCACACTGTCTCTCCTCATGACATTGCTGAAGAAAGTTCTGCATCGCATTCTCCGGCTACACTCACAGGTGGACACTGGAGCCTTCAATGTCAGACCACAGGGCTTGAAACTGCTTGTCTTTGACA
This sequence comes from Zapus hudsonius, assembly GCA_004024765.1. Classification (NCBI taxonomy): domain Eukaryota; kingdom Metazoa; phylum Chordata; class Mammalia; order Rodentia; family Dipodidae; genus Zapus; species Zapus hudsonius. The sequence goes on from PVHP010008971.1 coordinate 5,555, forward strand.
CACGCCATCTTTTTCTGTGATTCCTTCTTGCTGCTGTCTGTCCGGCTGTGTCCCACAGTCCGCCTCTGTGAAGTCTGCTTGCCCTCACCCTGTGTGAGGGTGCTCTGTGACAGAGGCTCCTCGCCCCTGTTGACAGGCAGGATGGAGCACTTTCCTCATTCAGGAAGAGAAGGGATGGCGCTGGTTCACAAACTAGCTTCAGAAGCAACGGACTGAGTCTCCCGAGCAGTTAGAGGAGCTCAGAGCTGCAGAAGCTCTTTCCCAGGCCCAGCTGAAGCAGGTTCCAGAAGTCCCACTCCCTGTACTCCTGACACTGACAACAGGCCCGTTGTTCCTAAACTAAGGGATGCCCTTGGAAAAGGAGAGTCTAGGCAGACAGCTGACTGGTGAGTACAGTGGCTGCCGTGACCCCAAGCCCCTTTACTGTGAAAAATGGGTTATTTTTAAAAATATTTTTATTTATGAGAGAGAGAGAGAGAGAGAGAGAGAGAGAGAGAGAGAGAGCGCACGGGGCCTCCTACCAATGCAAAAGAACTCCAGACGCATGCACCACTTTGTGCATCTGGCTTTACATGGTACCATAACTTGCTATCCTCCTGCCTCCCCGTAATGTGCTGGAACTATAGCTATGCACCAGATACACTGTCAGTGACTTTCCTTGATATGTCAATTGGGTTTCAAAGTATTTGCTACTGGATTCCTTTATTCTGCTGTAGCCAAGTCCTTTGCTGATGTCCATGTCCCACACTGGGCTGCCCAGCAAAGAGGATTCCTCATAGCTGATCACAATAGAAGTGATCAAGTGAGGGCACCCCTGTCGGAAGAGAAACTAAGGAGGCCTGGCATTTTCCATGTGGAACTTCTCTGCTGGGCCTTTTAGAAAGTGTCTGGTCATATTTTGGAGAAATTCGAGGTGAATTGAGTTTCCCGAGTCATACATCCAGCTTCCCACATGAGGCAAAAGTCCTCCCTTTATCAAATACAAATATACTCATTTGTATTCTAAAGAACAGTTCTGCTTGAGTAAAGGACTTTGTGACATGCAAGCAGAAAGAAATGGGCAGCTTGGCTTACTGGCAAAGCCTGCCGGCCCAGGTTCAATTCACCAGTCCCCACATAAATATACAAAGTGGCACTTGCATCTGGAGTTCATTTGCAAGAGGCCCTAACATGCCTATACACTCATATTCTGTCTCCCCCACCTCTCTGTCCCCTTAAGAATAAATAAATAAAATTTTATAAGAGAGAAAGAGAGAGATGGGAGGGCTGGAGAGATGGCTCAGTAGTTAAGGTGCTTGCCCAAAAAAACTAGCGACCCCAGTTCGATTCCCCAGTACCCACATAAAGTCAGGTGCACAAAGTGATGCATGCGTCTGGAGTTCAGTTGCAGTGGCTAGAGGCCCTACCACACCCATTCTCTCTCTCTGTCTTTCTCTCTCTCTCTGTTTGCAAATAAATAAATAAAAATATTTTTTAAAAAGAGAGAGATGGGAACCTGAAGATATAGTTCAGCAATTAAAGTCACTTGCTTGCAAATCCTAACAGCCCAGGTTCCATTCTCCAGTATTCCCTTAAAGCCAGATGCACAAAGTGGCACATGTGTCTGGAGTTCATTTATACTGTCAGGGAGTCCTGGTGCACTTATTCGTGCTCTCTAAATAAATAAATAAATAAACATTTTTAAAAAGATATGGGCAACTTCAATATCTACCACTTGCTCAACACTGTACACATTACCTTCCTAACGAAGCAGATTCCACAGTCTCATTTTATGTATGATGAAACTAAGCACAGAGTGGTAAATAACTTGCACAGTCTTCTATGTGGTCGGAGTTGGAGCTGAGGTGAGTTCATGTATCTAGCTGTCACTCTTCCCGCCATCCTGATGAGGACACAGCGGTGGCTCAGCTGCCTTTTTTCCATGCTTTCCTTTTCTTTAAGGTCACTCTAGCTGTAAGCAGTCCAGGGAGCCCTGGGGTGAACTCAGTCCCTTCCTGTAAGCACTTCAGCACTTGGTGGGAGCTTGGCAGAAGGATGAACTGACAGAAGGTGTTCTTGAGGAATGAATTCACAAGAGTCCTCTGCCAGCCAAACTTCCTTTTTCTCGTTTATAAAATGGAGATAAATGGACCTACTTCGCAGAGTAGTTGAATGAAAGTAGGGTTGGGGATGGTTCCGTGGGGAAAGTGCTTGCCACCCAGCATAAATTGGATGTCTAGTACCCATTTAAAGGCTGGGCGTGACAGCGGGCACCTGTAATCCCAGTGCCAGGGAATCAGAGAGAGGGAGAGCCCTAGGGCATGCTGGCCTGGCAGCCAGCCTGACCAGATCAGCAAACTCTAGATTCAGTGCAAGACACTGTCTCAAAAAATAAAGTGAAGCCAGATGTGGTGGTGTATGTCTTTAATCCCAGCACTGGGGAGGCAGAGGATCATCATGAGTTTGAGGCCACCCTGAGACTACATAGTGAATTCCAGGTCAGCCTGGGCTGAAGCGAGATCCTACCTCAAAAAACCAAAAATAAATAAATAAAGTGAAAGGCAACCTGGGATGTTACCTCTGCCCCGCACATGCACACATGTACACACTCACACACACATGCAGCCACACACATACATCCACATGCACCCACAAACACCTAAAAAAAGAAAAATCTTGGAAAGTATAGTGTGCCTAGTGGTTCCTAGGAAGAAGGGTGGGGGACGGTCTTTGTGGGTGTTGTCACTACTGTATTACTAGTTGATGACAGTGCCTGGGAGAACAGCTGTGTTAGGAAAAACATAAAAGTGTGGTGTCTTCTTATCCCTGAATTCTCACACAATAATCCACACACCTGCCACATATGAACACACAAAAAAACCCTAAATTTTACTAATTGCTCTGTTATTTTGAGTCTTAATCAGATCCTGTAGACTCATCCATCTTCTATGAAAAAGATCAAAGCAAATATGTAATATGTTCATACTGTGAACTTCATAATAATAAAAATGGGGTTTTTATTCATTCATTTTCAAGCAGAGAGATAAAATAGAGACATATAGGGGGCACCAGGGCCTCCAACCTCTGCAAATGGACTCCATATGCATGTGCCACTTTGTGCATCTGGCTTTACGTGGGTACAGGGGAATTAAACTCAGGTCATTGGGCTTTGCAAGCAACTGCCTTAACTGCTGAGCCATCTCTCTAGCCCAATAAAAGTAATTTAAAAAAAAAACAGGGGTTGGAGAGATGGTTCAGAAGATAAAGCACTTGCCTGCAAATCCTAATGACCTGGGTTAGATTCCCCCAGTACCTCCATAAAGTGAGATGCACCAAATGACACATACATATGGAGTTCATTTGCAGCAGCTGGAGGCCCTGGCGTGCCCATTCTCTCTCTCTCTCTCTCTCTCTCTCTCTCATAAACAAAATATTTTTTAAAAATCTTTTTTAAAAGATAACAATATTTGAGGGTGAAGAAATGGTTCAGCAGTTGAGGAGCTTTCCTCCAGTGCCTAGGGACCCGGTTCAATTCCCCAGTACCCACATAAGCCAGATGCACAAAATACTGCATGCATCTGGAGTTCATTTGCAGTGGCTAGAGGCCCTACCACACCCATTCTCTCTCTCTCCCTCCTTCTCTCTCTCTCTCTCTCTCTCTCTCTCTCTCTCTCTCTGTATCTCTCCACTTGAAAAATAAATAAAATATTTTCCAAAAATAATATTTGAGTAAAATGAAGGTGCATCAGATGAGATAAGCAATTGTTATATTCCTTCCTTTTTCTTTGTAAGTAGATTTCCTAATTTATGACTGAAATTTTAGCCCTTAGCTATAGATGAGCTTTGATAAAACAGGCAAACAAACGGCCTGTGTATGTTCAGAGAAAGAAATTTAATTAAAACTAATGCTTTAATTTCCTCTAGCTTTTACAGTTGCTTGCTGGCAGATGCCAATTCCAGAAAAATCTGACATCAAAGACCGTTTCTTTAATGTATTAACATACCAAAAAGTCTTCTAAACATACCAAAAGGTCTTCTAGGATGTTGAAAGGAACTTTAAGAAAACACATTAAGACAGAGCTGGAGGCAGGAGTGGTAGTACAAGCCTGTAATCCTATAGGATCAGGAGTTCAAGGTCATCCTTGGGTACAGAACAAGTTTGAGGCCAGCCTGGGCTACACAAGGCCCAAAAAACAGACCTGGGTATGATGTAACCCCACTGCAGAAGTATCATGAGCTTGAGGCCAGCCTGGGCTGCATAATGAGACACTGTCCAAAAATAAATAAATAAAGGCAATGCATTTGAAAATGCATATGAAATATATGAAAAAAATCTTACATGCTACATATCACATTGGATAAGAATACTAAGAATTTCTTTATTTTAATTTTTATTTATTTGTGTGTGTATGTGTGTATTGCCACTGAAAATAAACTCCAGACACATGTGCCACTTTGTTTCTAGCCTTATGCAGGTCTTGGAATCAAATCTGGGCCAACAGGTTTTGCAAGTAAGTGCCTTTGACCACTGAGCTGTCTCCCCGGATCCTTTGGTTTGTTGGGGGCCTTTTTTTTTTTTTTTTTTTTTTTTTTTTTTTTTTTTTTTTTTTTTTTTTTTTTTTTTTTTTTTTTGTCTACAATGAACAACACATCCTTTTTTTTTTTTTTTATTTTGGTGTGTGTATATAGTGTTGTGCTATGGTGTGTGTATGTACAGTGTATACACATATAAGTACAGATGTATATTCCTCATGCACTCATGTGCAGATGCCCATGGAGAACATTGGTGTCTCTCTACTGTTCTCCTGCCTTGTTTCCTTGAGACAGTCTCTCACTAAGCCTGGAGCTGATATTCTTTCCAGCCACACTAGCTGAATAGCAAGCCCCAGCGATTCTCCTGGCATTTGTTTATTTTTATTTATTTCCAAGGGGGGGGGGGGAGAGAGAGAGAGAGAGAGAGAGAGAGAGAGAGAGAGAATGGGCATGCCAGGGCTTCTACCCATTGCAAACAAACTTCAGATGCATGTGCCACTTTGTGCACTGACTTTATATAGGTACTGGGGAATGGAACCCAGATCCCTAGGCTTTGTAGGCAAGCGCTGTAACTGTTGAGCTATTTCTTCAGCTCTCTCCTAACATTTTTTTTCTTGGTTTTTCAAGGTTGGGTCTCACTCTAGCCCAGGCTGACCTGGAATTCACTATGTCGCCTCAGGGTGGCCATGAACTCAGAACAATCCTCCTACCTCTGCCTCCTAAATGCTGGGATTAAAGGCGTGCGCCACCACGCCCGGTTGCATATTCAGATAGACTCAAGCCCTCTGATGTCTGCCTGGTGTTGTAGTCACTGTCTTGTTGCTGGGACACATACCTGACCAGTAGCAGTTTATGGGAAGAAAGGGTTTACTTCAGGCTTACAGAATCCAGGGGAAGTTCCATCATGGTGGAAGAAACTGGCTCACTTTCCCAGATCCACAGCAGAGAGACACCAGCAGACAGGAACAGCTGTATCTGGCTGTCTGTGCGCTTAGTAGGACTGGATTGAAGATCAGCCCCCAGTGACACAGCTCTTTCCCAGCAGGACCCAGCCCACTGGAGACTCAAGATGCAAGCTCCCTCTTAATCAAAAAGTCCATGAGGCTATGGGGGACATACAGTCATGTTCAAACCACCACACGCTCTTACCCACTGAGCCACCTCCCAGCTGTCAGGTTACATTTTTAAATATAAAGTGATATCCATCCATTCCATTCAATTGCATCATTTATAAATTATTGGGAGATATTTCTGGCTTTTTTAAAAAGTAGATTTAAAGCAGTTCTGTAAATTTATCTAACCATCCCCGTATCTCATGTGTTTCCTTGGTGGAAAGCTTGTTGTCATATACACAGATGGGCATGCTGAATAACAACTGAATTTGTGTAATTGACCTCTGTGTGCCAGACTGCATCCTGAGCTCTGGACATAAATTAACCCATTTAACTCTTGTAAGAACTCCATTAGTGGCTCCAGTTCACAAATGAAAACAAAAAAGAAGTCTGGAGAGTTGAAGAAGCTGTCCTAACATGTAGTGCAGGCTGTACATCCATCTGTCAGGTTCTCGCTCTCCAGTAGACCGTGACGTTTTCTTCCAGGCTCCTCAGGTCAAATGATTCCACCTCCATTCTTTCTTCTCCATTCTTTTACTTTGGAAGCGCTAGCGAATGTTCTGCTGTATTGGTGTGTTAGGGGAGGGAAGCCCATGGATGCATAATTCCTAACTCGTTCCTCTCGAGGGTTTGCGCTCTGGTTAGAGAAGTAGCAAACAGGTTTGGGGTTGTTTGTTTGTTTGTTTGTTTGTAGAGATACAGACACACGCACACACACACAGAGAGAGAGAGAGAGAGAGAGAGAGAGAGAGAGAGAGAGAGAGAGAGAATGGGCTCGCCAGGGTCTCTAGCCACTGCAAACAAACTCCAGATGCATGTACCACTCTGCATCTGGCTTATGTGGGTGCTGGAGAATTGAACCCTTGTCCTTAGGCTCTCAAGGAAAGCGCCTTAACCACTGAACTATCTCTCCAGCCCCAGTTTTCAATGCAAAAAAAAAAAATCCTTACAGGAGACAGAACTCAGGGCTTTGCTTATGCTGAGCAAGTGCCCTGTCACTCACCAACGATTTTCAACACAACCTAAAGCAGAAGTACAGAGACCCCCTAAGACCTCACCAATAAAGCAGCCTTAATGCTCACCCACCATGACTCAGGGAACTGAGTGGAAGAGGGGGCGGAAAGATTGTGAGAGCCGTGGTGGGGGAGAATATCCAGACATTGCTCCCCTCAGTAACAACATACAAGGCGGGTGGAACCGGGTTGACTCCTAGGCAGGCTGTGATTTGCCAGCCTCACTTGAATGCCAGCCCTAGGAGCTCTTCTTTTATGGCTTCAGTGACAGGATTTTTTTTTTTAATGACATTTTTATGTCCCTAGGGAATCCCACTTAAAGGTGTGGCATTCCACAAGTTACCATAACGTTAGCAAGAAAGCTGGAAGAGCCTCTCTCTGCACTTGTGGGGGTGCGGCTGAATTCTGCTCCCCAGAACCCATGGAAAAGCAGGTGCTGGAACGGGCTCTGTAATCCCAGCACACCTGGATCGAGGAAGGGACAGACAGGACGCTCTCAACAAGCTGGAAGGCCAGGACTGACATCTGAAGTCCTCTAGTCTCCACACATGTGCCCACACTCACATCCATGAGCACATACATACACATGTGCACATAATCATACACACACCAAAGAAAAAGAGAGAATTTGCACTTGAACCTTAAGTCATAGGAATAGCTTAGCTGTTCTTCTGAGTGTCGTGAGGATGTGAGGAGGGGTGTTTCTGGCAAGGGGACGAGGACAACCTGCTGAAGATAGAGGGGAGAGATCTGTTCAAGTCCGTTATTTTCTAACTGATCTACAAGACCTGCACCTTGTAAACTGGATCATGAACTTGAAAGACAATGGCAGACCAGTCTGTCGGGATAGTTCTACCCAAATATATACAGGAACACTGGGAATGCAGCTAAGAGTCCAAAGTCAAAGGCTTGCCATCGAGAGCAAATAAAAATCCAGAATATTCAGTATATTGAAGATTCAAACAATACCAGTTTATGTTTTTATATTTCTCTTTTTATATTTAATTTTTGGAACCTACACATTCTTACACATGCTAAATTTGCTGTGGGAAATTAAAACTTAACTGGACAGCTTGTATGCTATCTGGCAATCCTAAAAATGAAGATACACATACCCTCCAAGACTCAGGGACGATTGCGGAAAGAATGTAAAAGCCAGGCAAAGGGGAGGAGTGCTTTGCTATAAAGCCTTCCACATACACAGTGGGCGGATGATGTTACCTACACAAGACCTGCAATAGGAGAGAAAAAGGAAGTTAAGAGAGAAGAGAGAGCAGAAGAAGGGATTCAGTGGGGGGAGCATGCAGGAGGAGAGAAAGGGAGGGAGGTGGGGTCATGGTATATTGTCTATAGGAACAGAGGTTGTCGATAAAATGTTTTAAAAATATTTTCAAAAAAAATATTTTCAAAATGAAGATAAATGATTAAACAGGGCTTTGTTTTGCACTGTATGACAGCATTATGTCACTTGATTAGTATTCCTTCACCAAGGTTGATCTTGATTTTTAACTGTGTGAGTCTAATGACAGGCAAGTCTCATTAATTCCAGCCTCGCTAATTTGGGATTTTGATTATTTCTGCAAGAGCTATGTTAAAACTTCATTGTCTTCATGAGTTTAATAAGCCTATTTGTCATTGATAATACAAATAAATGTGAAAAAAGAACTGTTAATCTCCTGGGGAGATTATAAATAGTGTAATTACAATGTAATTCGAGGCTATTGCCATTTAGGCTGTGCTTTTCATTTAATCATGAAGATCATTCTTAATCATAAGACAAGACCTGACCAGGCAGAGGCAGGGGCAGCCAGCTCACCCCACACCTTATTGTGCACCATAACTGCTCAGATACACGGTGTGAGCTTGTCTAGCCTGTCCTGGTACATGGTGTGTGCTTGTCCACCTGACCTAGTACATGGTGTGTGCTTGTCCACCTGACCCAGTACATGGTGTGTGCTTGTCCTCCTGACCTAGTACATGGTGTGTGCTTCTCCACCTGACCCAGTACATGGTGTGTGCTTGTCCTCCTGACCCAGTACATGGTGTGTGCTTGTCCTCCTTACCTAGTACATGGTATGTGCTTCTCCACCTGACCCAGTACATGGTGTGTGCTTGTCCTCCTGACCCAGTACATGGTGTGTGCTTGTCCTCCTGACCCAGTACATGGTGTGTGCTTGTCCTCCTGACATAGTACATGGTATGTGCTTCTCCATCTGACCCATTACATGGTGTGTGCTTGTCCACCTGACCTAGTACATGGTGCGTGCTTGTCCTCCTGACATAGTACATAGTATGTGCTTCTCCATCTGACCCAGTACATGGTGTGTGCTTGTCCTCCTGACCTAGTACATGGTATGTGCTTCTCCACCTGACCCAGTACATGGTGTATGCTTGTCCTCCTGACCCAGTACATGGTGTGTGCTTCTCCACCTGACCTAGTACATGGTGTGTGCTTGTCCAACTGACCCAGGTGGGACATACCTTGTCCCTTCTGTTCCTTCAGGCAGTGTGTCCTTGACAGACATTCCCATTGGGGAGCATTTGTTCTGCACACCATGCTTCTAGAGCCTTGCTACTTAGAAAGCACACCTTAAGTGCTTATAGCTAAATAAATGCTATCTGTATATGTTAAAATAATCCAGCTGTCTTTGTTTCTAAGTATTATCCTACCTTAAAATGTAAGATAATATCTTTGATTAAAGCTGCCCGTCCTCTTTTTCCAAAGGAAATTTTCGGTAAAGTGAGTTTCACTAAATCATGGCCTTTGAGCCAACAGTGAAAACATGTTTCTCAACTTCCAAATGTGTTTTCTGAGAACAAGTGGAGGAGGGCTGTTAAAATCACCATTAGCATGCTCTGAGCTTTCTTCTCTTCCTGTCCCATGGGACTCAGCCTTTATCAGGCTGCTAATGCACTAGCAGAATTGAGCCTGCAGTCTCTCTCTCTCTCTCTCTCTCTCTCTCTCTCTCTCTCTCTCTCTCTCTCTCTCTCTCTCTCTTTCTCCCAATTATGTGTCACAACTCCATGGACAGTATGTGTCACAGGATTATAAAGTAACCTAACTGTATAGCCAACCATGCCATCTAGATTCGTGTGCATACCTTTGTGATGTTCACACAATGACAAGAAGACCTAATGATACATTTCTCAGAGAATTTCCATCATTAATTGTCACATGGCTGTATACATCTCTGAGAGAGAGAGCGAGACAGAGAGAGAGAGAGAGAGAGAGATCCCATGTATTTCACACACAGAGATCAAGGTGATGTCTTTTGATTGGATACCAGTTATCAATGCTACTGTTGAATAAAATATCAACAGCACATAGAGCCCTGCCTCCCCAGGAAAAGCCAGGGATAGCAGCATACACCTGTAATCCCAGTGTTGGGGAGAAAGATTCCCCAGGGCTCACTGGCTAGCTAGTCTCACTGAATCAGGTGAGCTCCAGGATCAGTGAAAGGCCCTGTGTCAAAAACTCAGGTGGGTAATGATTGAGAGAAGACAATCAGTGTGATCTCTGGCCTATACACACACATGTGCACCCACACATATGCAAATACACACACGTGCAAGAAAAATTAGTGGCTTGAACCAAACATGGACATTTCCACATTCTAAACTGAAGGTCCCGGTCTATGAGACATCTGCAGGAGCTTTGAGGACTGCCCATGAACCTGAACCACTCCAGGGAGATGAACCATGGGCGGTTGGCAGGGAGAAGGCTGCACTCTGGAAACCGCTCCAGTGGGCTAGTTCTCAGTTCCACTTCTCACTCTTCTCTTTCCTTCAGCAGAGAAATGGGATTAGCAGGAGTCAGGAGATGATGGGCGAAATGTCTCTTCCTCTTCTCACCCATCTTTCTGAAGCGTTCTCCGCACCATCAGTCTGGGAATTTAGGATAATGCACTGACTATGTGGCAGGGTTGAGACAGAGCTAGGCCTTCAGGCTTCCACCTTACTTGGTGAAACAAGTTCTCTCATGGAACCCGAGCTCACAAATCCAGCTTGACTAGGTAGCCAGCAAAGCCCAGGATCCTCCTGTCTCTGCCTCCCCAGCACTGTGAATAGAGTGGATGTGCCATGCCCAGCATCACACAAATGCGGGGATTTGAACTCAGGTCCTCGTGCTGGTGTGGCAAGCACTTTAGCTACTGAGCCCCCATCCTCTCTTAAGAGATCCCAGTCACAGCCTGACTTGTTTCTTCCTGTTCTTCCCCATCTCCCAGCACTCTGGAGGGGTACTATGTGGACGATGCCCTCCAGGGCCAGGGCATTTACACCTATGAGGACGGAGGCGTTCTTCAGGGCACATATGTAGATGGAGAGCTGAATGGTCCAGCCCAGGAGTACGACACTGACGGGAAGCTGATCTTCAAGGGACAATACAAAGACAACATTCGCCACGGAGTGTGTTGGATCCATTACCCAGTAAGCCTATGCCTGAAACATGTCTTAACGCACCATGACAGAGTCAGATACATTCTCTGTGTGGGAAACCTTGAATCATGGTCTCAGGAGCTCCTGAAGCACACCGCTCACCTGTCTTATTCACGGTGGGCTTGCATTGTTAAACCTCAGATTTATTATTACCATCCCTCAGAGTTATTTTTTTTTAAAAAAAGATTTAGTCATGATTGAGACAAATTAGTTTTATTCTACCATTAGGAAAGCAAAAATATATTGCTTTTAATTACTTTGGCATATAGAAAGAGTGGGTGGAGTATTTCATTGTTGCTATTAGGTTTAGCCCGTTTCTCATATGTGAGATTGAATCCAACAATTTCCAGGCTTTTCAGAGTTATTGCATCATTGTTGCTTGATTTTACAATCTCTTCACTACTTTTAAAGGTGCCTTAGAGATTATATTGCTTAAAGTAAAATGCTTTAAATTTACTTACCTTTGAGTGTTTGATAACAATGATATTTCTGGGGTTTATTAGAGCAAATGGTTATGGCAAAAAAGAAACGTGGCTTGAAATTAATGCTGTAATTTTCATTTGCATTTTAAATATCCCATCTGTTGTTAGTGAATATCCAAAAAATGATTTGGAAAATAGGCCTTAGGACTTATTCTATTTAATTTTATTTTATTTATTTTATCATGTCGAGAATGTAAGCCAAAATATATTTCTGAAGCCAGGCATGGTGGCACACACCTTTAATCCCAGCACTCAGGAGGCAGAGGTGGGAGGATCACTGGGAGTTCAAGGCCAACCTGGGACTACAGAGTGAATCCCAGGTCAGCCTGGGCTATAGCGAGACCCTACCTCAAAACAAGCAGCTATGTATATATATATATATATATATATATATATATATATATATATATATATATATATATATATATGATAAAGATAGAGATAGAGATATTTCAGCTTACTCTAAACACTATCTTCTAACAATTATTAATAACAACAGGCACCTGTAATCCAACACTTGACAGGTAGAGGCAGGAGGATCAGGGCTGTAGTCACCTTCAACTACATAGTGTGTTTGAGGCCAACTTGGACTATATAAGGTCCTGTCTCAAAATAACAAACAAGGGCTGGAGAGATGGCACAGCGGTTAAGGCACTTGCCTCCAGTGCCTAAGGCCCCGGGTTCAATTCCCCAGGACCCACATAAGCCGGACCCACATAAGCCAGACCCACAAGGTGGTGGCCCTGGTACGCGAGCGCTCTCTCTCTCTCTCTCTCTCTCTTTCTCTCTCTTTCTCTCTCCTCTCTCTCTGTATCTCTCTGCTTGAAAATGAATAAATAAAATATTTTTTAAAAAAGAAAAGATTAAAAAAATTATTATAGGTATAGCGGTTAAGCTGCTTGCCTGTAAAGCCTAACGACCCAGGTTCAGTTCCCTAGTCCCCACATAAAGCCAGATGCACAGAGAGACACATGCATCTGGCATTCGTTTTCAGCAGCTGGAGGCCCTGGCATGCCCATTCTCTCTGTGTCTTTTCTGTCTCTTTAACTTTTTTTAAATTGGTTAAGCACACACAGCATGTGTGCCTATGGACCCTGCTACTTAGAAATGCCAAGGCAGAATAACTTGAGTCCAAGAGCTGGAGATCGGTGTGTGCATCTTTCTTTAGGAGGATCCCCAGTAGATTGGGGACAGGGAGGATGGAGATGGGGGTACCATCATAAGATCTGCTCACACTGTGTATCTATTTATGGATAATAAAGATATTTTTAAAAAAAGAAAGTGCTTCCTGAGCAAAAATAAAAGTATCTGGAAAGGGGGAAAAAAAAGGAAGGGAGACTGGGGGGCTGTGGAGATGGCTCAGTGGGTAAAACACGTGTTATGCAAACCTGGGGACCTGAGATCAAATCCTCAGCACCCATGTAAACGTTGCATGTGACAGTTCGCATTTGAAATCCCAGCACAGAGGAGGTGGGGACAGGTAGATCCCTGGTCAGCTGGCTAGCTAAATTAACTGAGTCTATAAGCTCTGAGCTCATTTATTATTTTTTTATTGTTTTATTTTTCAAGGTAGGGTCTCACTCTAGTCCAGGCTGACCTGGAACTCACTCTGTAGTCTTAGGCTGGCCTCAAACTCATGGCAATCCTCCTACCTCTGCCTCTTGAGTGCTGGGATTAAAGGTATGCACCACCACGCCTGGATAGAGCTATGAATTCAAGTGAGAGATGCTTGAATACAAAATACAAAAAAAAGTGGGAAGTGATTGAGGAAGATTCCTGACGTTGACCTCTGCCCTCCACATATATGTGGACACATGTGTACATGTACACACATGTGCCCACATACATATGGATATACACACATATACTTGCAAAAAATGGATGGAAACTAGGTTCTAAGAAAAGAAGATTGTTAAACATTTTGTAAGAATTAGCAGAACATTTATATGTCCTCTTGGTTGGATTTATGATAGATCAAAAATCATATGGGGGCTGGAGAGATGGTTCATCGGATAAGGCGCTTGCCTGAAAATCCTTGTGACCAGGGTTTGATTCCCTAATACCATATAAAGCCAGATGCACGACGTGGCCCATGCATCTGGAGTGGCAAGAGGCCCTGGCACGCCTGCCCCCTCCCCTGCAAACGTATACATAAAATAAAATTTTAAAAGTCATGTGGGTTACAGTTTAGAAGGAAGCAAGCAGGTCAGGCAGGGGCAGAGGCACCTACAATTCCGAGACTTAGCTGTGGGCTTCCTGAGGAACCAGGTTAATCTGGATGCTGCCCAGTGCTGCGACTCCCACTACTAAGTAGCCCCCCTCCCCATAAGTGGAACTTTCTATGTAGGCAGAGGATAGGAGAGAGGTACAATAGAAATGCCTCGACTCTCCCACTCCCTGTCATTTTTCCTGTGATCAGGACCAAGTGAAGTCCTCGATGAGATCAAAGATGCACTAAGTCTGATACCTGGATTCTCCTTAGAGTATAGCTGCATTCGAAATCTAAAAACACAGCCACATTTTACCTTGTTGGTTTAATTATCATTGATTAATACCAAGGAGAAGGCTCTGCCATGGGAATGAAGCATCGGGAAGTTTCTAGAATTCTTTTAGAATTGATCCATAGCACCTGACTATGCCCCCTGCTGTATGCGTGTGCAGCTTTGCAGACAAGCACCTTAACTGCTGAGCCAGCTCTCCAGCCCCCATATGAACTTCTGTCTCTTATCCTTTGACCTGAGCAGATGGGTCAGCAGCTGGAACACTGAGGGTCTCTCCTGAGGGGTCTCCGGCTTCTTGGGGAAGCTTTCTATAGAGTACCCAGGACCAGCACACCTGCGGGAACTGCCTGGAAGGCCCAGGAAAGGGCGGGGGAAAAATGAGATGGGCCATGAGAGCCTTTATCTTTTGTATCCACACTCAGTGGAGAAACACCAATGAGTGTTTGACCTGACTTCTCACTCACCAATCACATGAATGGCTCCTCCTGCCAGGAGGGGGCAGCCAGTGAGCAGAAGAGGCAAGGCAATGATTGCTTTCCCAAGATTCCTTGATGGAGCAGGTGAGACATTTTTGTGACACAGGTCAAAGAGAAACAAGGGAAGGGAAAATGTAATTATTCACCCTGTAGTACTTCCAAGATCATTCTTAGAATACTTTCAAAAATCTCTCTCAAATTGGCACATGTTGATTGGTTGGTTGGATGGTTGGTTTATTGGTCAGTTGATTTAGTTGGTTCATTCATTTGTTTTAGACAAGGGCTCTTGTAGCCTAGGTTGGTCTCAAATTCGATATGTAGCCAAGGATAACCATGAACTTCTGATCCTCCTGCCTCCACCTCCCGAGTGCTAAGATGACAGAAATTCACCACATATATTTATGCAGCTCTGGGGATCGAACCCAGGATTTACACATAGGCAAGCACTGAGTTAGCCAGGCTTTGTCTCCAGCCTCACAGTTCCTTCTCTTTTTTTCTAAATATTTTATTAAGAATTTTAATGTATGAACACACATTAATTTGTGCTCCTTTCCCTTTATATCTTTTGTCCCCTGAGGACCCTCCGCTTTCAAGATATGTCCTCTTCTGCCTTCTTGTCACATTCTTATTTTTAATTCATTGTTTAAACTTATTTATTGTTAACAATTAGAAACACTGTATGAACAAGTCTTGTGATGATATCTCCATTTCCCTCCTCCCTGCCCCCAACCCTCTGGAGGCGCTTCTCAGTGGGATTGCTGGACCAGACCATGGGGTAGGAGGTTATGAATTGTACAAGCAGTAGCCAGTTTTCTCTTTGTGTGTTGTTGCTGAGGGGGACACGAACTCTGGGTATTCTCCCTCACCATGGCTCTTACAATCTTTCTGCCCCCTCTTCCACAAAGTTCCCTGAGCCATGGTGGGGGAGTTTTAAGTCTGCTTTACTGTTGAGATCTAAGAGTCTCTGAATTTCTACTTTGGACTCTGTTTGGTATCCTCAGTATCTGTCTCCATTATCCTTTCACAGGTTATCTGACTTGCTGTGGAGGTCGCTCTCTTGCTTGTCTTAACACTTCCTCAAAGGTTTCCTTTGGACTTTAGATGATGAGCTAGGAGTGGTTCGTCTCCTGCCTGTGTGTTTTTAAAAACTTTTTCATTGACAGTGTCCATAAATATAAATAGCAAATCAGGATCATAATCCCCTCCCACAACCTTCCCTTTTCCCTCTCTCAAATCCCCCTCCACTGAATCCCTTCTTCCATCTCCTCTCTCTTCTATCTTGATAACGTCATTTTTTTCTCCTGTTATGCAGGTCTTGTGTAGGTAGCATCAGCCACTGTGAGGTCATGAATATCAAGGCCACTTTATGTCTGGAGGACGATAATGTAAAGACAGTATAGTAAATCTAGTTAGAGCTCTGCTGGAAACCTCCTCCCTGTTGACTAGCTGGCAGGATGCTGGAATGAGCTATGCAGGCAGTTGGGGGAGAAGTGGACCCTGTAAGCTTCATGGCTGGCCAGCCAGGCCAAATATGCCAAATGGTGTGATGGTGGCATGTTTGTTATGGGGGAAACCAACTGTTCTCTTATTAGATTTGAGGCCTGATCCCCCAGAGGGAATTAATACCTGGTACTGAAAACCTAATCATAAGCTATGGCTCATGGCGGCGGGGGTGGGGGGCAGTCATAAGCCCTAGGGAGAAAGCTACTACTGTCTTGTTCCTTAGATTCTTACATTCTTTCTGCCACCTCTTCCACAACGGTCCCTGAGCCTTGGAGGGTGTGATAGAGATGTCTCACAGTGCTGAGCACTGCACTGTCACTTCTTCTCAGCACTGTGGTGAGTTTTGAGTCACCCCAGTGGTCACCACCATCTGAAAAGTGAGAGTAGCATTAATATAACGGCATACGCATAAGTGTGTAGAGGACAGTGTGGTGACATAATATATCCATTTAGCCAGACAACAGGAGTAGTTTTCTTCCACCAGGATGGAGGCATCCTTGTTGGAGAAGTCAATGAAGATGGGGAGATGACTGGAGAGAAGATAGCCTATGTCTATCCTGACGCGAGGACCTCACTGTATGGAAAGTTCATCGATGGGGAGATGATGGAAGGTGTCACAGTCAGCTTTCTAGTTGCTTCACAGGAAGAACCCAAGCAAAAGCGACTTGTGGAGGAATGGGTTTATTAGACTTATGGACTCCAGGGGAGACTCCATCCTGGCAGGGAAAACGATGGCATGAGCAGAGGGCTGGACATCACCTCAGCCACAGCACTGCAAACAGTGGCAGGAAGGTGTGCCAAATACTAGCAAGGGGAAGCTGGCTTATAACCCCATAAGCCCGCCCCCAACAACACAGCTCCATTGAGGTTGTAAAACCCAAATTGCCATCAGCTGAGGATCTGTCAATCAGAACACACTCATTTTTTGTGGGGGACACCTGGAACAAACCATGACAGAAGGAAAGCTGGCCACCCTTCTGTTCACTGAGGAAGGGAGCAGGCCTCAAATCTAATCAGAGAGCAGTTGGTTTCCCCCATAACAGACATGCCACTATTGCACCAGTTGGCACATTTAGCCTGGCTGGCCAGCCATGAAGCTTACAGGGTCCACTGGTGGTTTCTCCTCCAACAGTCAGCCTAGAACTTTCCAGTATCCTGACAGCTAGTCAACAGGGAGGAGGTTTCCAGCTCAGCTCCAGCTTGATTTCTCAGTGACCTGCAGCCCAAGCATGTGGATGGAGTCTTCAGCAATAGGGCCTTAGTATCTATTTCTGGTGGGCACCCAAGAGCCTTGGCAATAACCTGTAATGTTTAAGGGCATCAGGGGCCTCCCTGGCCAACAACTCTCTGGAAGGTATCCCACCCTGGCACTAAACCCAGTTTGTAACGAAAGATTCACACCTCCCTTCAGAAATGAAAATGTTCCAGAGAAATAAATTCATTTCCTCCAAAATCAAAAGTTAAATTATTTGGCCGGGCGTGGTAGCACACGCCTTTAATCCCAGCACTCGGGAGGCAGAGGTAGGAGGATCGCCATGAGTTCAAGGCCGCCCTGAGACTACATAGTGAATTCCGGGTCAGCCTGGGCTAGAGTGAGACCCTACCTCGAAAAACCAAAAAAAAAAAAAAAAGTTAAATTATTTGAAGGAAATGATATGAGGCCCTGGCAAGACAGACCTCTGTTTTAAATAAACAGTAATGATGATGGCTTCTATTAGTTACAGCAGAGAAGACACAAATTCTCTAATGCGCTTAGCTCAGTATTATCACCCGGAGCCTGAAGGCAGATTGTGCACGAAAGATCACTGCATTTCTGCTGCCTGAGGAAGAAGTAACTTGCAGAAGAGATGGCCATGCATGGAGGCTTCTGCATGTATTCCCATGAGAAACACTGCGAGGGGGGTTCTCTAGAAGTGCTGGTTTGAGTCAGTTTTCATGTCTAATCATTTTACCCACCAAAGACAGCAGCACTGTGATGAGATGTGGAAACCATGCACTGATGGTATTTATTCTTACTGTCTCTCTCTCTCTCTTTTTTTTTTTTTTTTCCCCCGAGGTAGGGTCTCACGCTAGCCCAGGCTGACCTGGAATTCACTATGTAGTCTCAGGGTGGCCTCGAACTCACTGCGATCCTCCTACCTCTGCCTCCCGAGTGCTGGGATTAAAGGCGTGTGCGGTCACCACGCCTGGCCTTACTGTCTCTTATAAACAGCATTTGGGGTCACTCTCAGTCACCATGCATCGCTGCCTTTGAGTAACTGTTCCTAGATCCTTGAGTCAAGAAATCAACCAAGCCTTTAGTGATAATGCGGCTTTGCTATTTGTTTTTCATCAAGCTGACAAAGGTTGTAGCTTTTTCTAAGATATTCTATAAGGCCCTAGGAGGGGGAAAGAACCATCTCCAGCCTCCATCGCGTTAAATTATGATAACATTCTGGCACTCAGGTACCTCAAAAAGTGTTCACCAGCTGTATCCCTGACACCTACCAAGATGCAGACTTAGATGAGACAGCCTGAGTCCTAAAGAATGAAGTACAGCTGGCAGGGGAATGAACGATGCATGGGAAGAAAGAAGTCCTTTTGTTTATCTCTTAGACCCTGCAAACAACTCTGTGTTTACTCACATATACCAAATAATTCTTGTTTTGTGAGGGGGAGGTAGAGAGTCTCACTCCAGCCCAGGTGATCCTCCTACCTCTGCCTCCCAGGTATTGGGATTAAAGGCAGGCGCCACCATGTCTGGCCCAAATCATTTTTTAATATTTATTTATTTATTTATTTATTTATTTGAGAGGGGGAGCAGAGAGAGAGAGAGAATGGATACACAGGGCCTCCTGCCGCTTTAAATTCCAGTCACATGTACCACTTTGTTCATCTGGCTTTACGTGGATGGTGGGAATAGAACCCAGTCAGGCTTTGTAAGCAAGTGCCTTTAACAGCTGAGCCTTCTCTCCAGCCCCCCGAATAATTCTTCGGTACATTCAAAGGACTGGGGATGTGGCTCAGTGGCAGAGTGCTTGCCTAGCATTCACGAAGCCTTGGGTTTGATCTCCAACGTTGCAAAAAGAAAAAGAAATCAAGTACATTTAAATAGAAGATTTTCTTAATAGACTATAAATCTAAAATGTAGTCTTGAGAAGTGAGCCAGGTGAGCATTAGTTACAGCATTTAAAGCCACACACCAGTACAGCACATGCCTATAATCCCAGCACTTGGAAGGATGAGACAGGGGCATGGCAGCCAGTTTGCAGACAGCCTGTGCTACATAGTGATTTCCAGGCCAGCCTTGGAAATAGTAAGGCCTTAGCACAAATATATATATTGAGAAGTTAGCTCATATGAACAGCAACTAATATACCCTGATGATCACTTTTATTGGTTTTTAGACAGAGACTCATTTTGTAGTCCATGGTGGCCTGGAACTAACAGTCCTCCTGCCTCAGCTTCTGCAGTGCTGGAATTATAGGCATGTGCTGTACTGGTGTGTGGCTTTAAATGCTGTACCTAATGCTCCAAGTGTAATGTTTCCTAGATAACAAACCAAGATAGAGTACCAGTAACTAGTCCCGTATTCCGAAGTACCCTGGTCTCCTGCTGCCTAAGAGAGGCGTCCCTGCTCTCCTTCCATTCCAACAGTCTATTTGCATGTGGCAGGGATGTCACATGTATGGGGGCATGTGTTTGTGCTTCCATTTATTGGAAGTTCTCAAAACAGACAGAAATGCGGGGACTACTGAGAAGTCAACACCATCCTATAAGACACCTGCCAAGACTCAGGGACTGTTGTGGAAGAGGGGGTAGGAAGAGTGTGAGAGCCACCAGACCCTGAGACACAGCTCCCCCTGACAGTGCCCTAATTACCCCACACTGAACCCCAGTAACCTTACTGAAGAGGGCCCTCAGGGAAATGGGGACCGGGGAAGGGACATACTTCAACCTGTGTTTAAAAAAAAGTTTGGAGGGGGGTGTTGTGGTCAACTTTCTAGTTGCTTCACAGAAAGAACCCAAACAAAAGTGGCTTGTGGAAGAATAGATTTATTTGGCTTACGGACTCGAGGGGAGACTCCATCCTGGCAGGGAAAACAATGGCATGAGCAGAGGGGTGGACATCACCTCTGCCACAGCACTGCAAACAGTGGCAGGAAGGTGTGCCAAACACTGGCAAGGGGAAGCTGGCTTATAATCCCCAAAAGCCCGCCCCCAACAACACAGCTCCATCGAGGTTGTAAAATCTAAGCTGCCATCAGCTGAGGATCAATTACCCAGAACACATTCATTTGATTTTGGGGGACACCTGGATCACACCATGACAGGGGGGGAATGGAGCTGGGGAGATGGCTTAGTGACACTTGCCTGCAAAGCTTAAGGACCCAGGTTTAGTTCCCCAGTACCCACAAAAAGCCAGATGCACAAAGTGCACCTGGGGTTTGCAGTGGCTGGAGGCCCTGGCGTGCGCTTCTCTCTCTCTCTCTCTCTCTCTCTCTCTCTCTCTCTCTCTCTCTCTCTCTCTCTCTCTCTCTCTCCTTGCAAATAAATAAATAAATAAATATACAGGACCGGCAGAACCAGGCTGAGTCCTAGGCTATCCATGGTCCCCTGCCCCAAGGACTGATCCAGACTGCCCACGGAGGAGGATATCCAGCTGATTGGGGATGAGGAAGAGGGACATTGGGGAACTGGGGATAACAACTCATTGTTTGCCCATTATATAATGTAACTCATTACGAACAATAAAAAATACAAAGCTCTGGTTCTTAAACTGTTATTGTCCATATCAATGCTATGCATAGTGGGAAATTCAGAAGAGCAATTTCTTGAACTCACGCCCCATAGATAAATACTATATGTAATATTTTCTGGGTTTGGGTTTCTCCCACCAGGACGGAGGCAGCCTTGTGGGAGAAGTCAATGAAGATGGGGAGATGACTGGAGAGAAGATAGCCTACGTCTATCCTGACGCGAGGACTGCACTGTATGGAAAGTTCATCGATGGGGAGATGATGGAAGGAAAGCTGGCCACCCTTCTGTCCACTGAGGAAGGGAGGCCACACTTTGAGCTGATGCCTGGAAGTAAGTTGGGTCTGCTTCAGAAGGGTGGCAGGCTGAGAGCTATTTGATCTCCTCTGTGTAGCTCACTTGACGGACGTGTTAGTGAGGTTTCACTGCACAACAGTATCTTCCGCACCTCCATGACTCACTGTGGTTTACAAATGCAGGTTTGCTGGCCAGGCTGGCTTCTTTCTGGTCCAGCTTGATCTCCTCGGTGTGTCTTAATGATAAGGCCAGTCGGAAGGCACAGTGGCAACTTTGGGTGAAATTTTCTCTTGATGGATCAAAAACGTGTCAGAGCATGTGCAGGTGCATGTAATGCCCCCCCAAAGCCTCACCCTGGAACTTTCACCCATTGAGTATTAGTCAAAGAAAGTCACGTGACCAAACCAAGCATAAGGCTGAGATCATGAGAAGTCACACAAAGAAAGGACATAGAAAAGTAATTCTAATATGTTGCAGGAGCTAAGATGTGAAGGTATAATTCAATCAATTTCAAATTAATTGTGTCTGTAAAACATTGTGCTATGATTTAATGACATTCACGAGTTATATCATTGGGCTGGGAAGATGGCTCAGGGGTTAAAAGTTCTTGCTTACAAAGCCTGCCAGTCCAGGTTCAATTTGCAAGTTACCCACCTAAGCTAGATGCAAAAAGTAGTGCAAGTATTTGGTGTTTGTTTGCAGTGGCCCTGGCACACCCATCCACACAGGCATAACTGCAAATAAAAAACTAAATCAAATTTTAAAAGTCATTTCAGGGGCTAGGGAGATGTCTTAGAGGGTAATGCACTTGCTACACAAGCGTGAGAATCTCAATTTGATCCCTAGCACCACCATAAAAAACATACATGCCAAAAAAACAAAAAAAGATTTCCTTTTAGCTAGGCGAGGTGGTGCATGCCTTTAATCCCACCATTCAGGAGGCAGAGGTAGAAGGATCGTTGAGATTCAAGGCCACCCTGAGACTACATAGCAAATTCCAGGTCCGCCTGGGCTAGAGCAAGAAACCAAAAAAAAAAAAAAACAAAAAACCTTACTGTAGAAAATATACAATGAAAACCAAGCCCTTGTTTTTGAATGGCACAACATAAAAAAGCTGTTTGTGATAGTCTGATTCCTTGGGCTGTCATGGTGTGGGGGTAATGCATTAATAGGCCTAAATTATACTCACTCATTTAGGAAATGAAGGAAATTTTCCAAAAGAAGATGGCCCAAAAATGAGAAAATTCTCATTTACATTTAGGTCCAATGGGTTGCTTTAAATGCCTCTTTTTAATTTTTTTAAGTTAAAAATGGAGCCAGTCCAAATGCAAAGTGAGTCCTGGAACAGATAAAAAAGATCAGTAGGGAAACGGGTAGAATCTGATTAAGGTCTGGAGCGTAGTTGAGAGAAATGTATTTATATTGGTTTCCACATTTTGACACTGTACCATGGAATGTGAGACGCATTGGGAACACTCTGTGCTTGCTTTGCAACTTTTCTATTTAAAATTATTCCAAAGTGAAGTTTCTTTTTGTAAAAAGTGGTCTGGGGAGACAATTCAGAGGTTAAAGATGCTTGCTTGCAAAGCCTGATGGACTGGGTTTGATTCCCCGGTACCCAAGTAAAGCCTGATGCACAAAGTGGAGCATGTATCCTGGAGATATTTTCTATATCTCTCTCAAATAATAAATAAATATTCTTTAATCCCTGTGAACGCTAGCATTTATTTTCTTGACAGTGTAACACTGAAGGAAGACAGTGTTACAATATTTTTGTTATTTGATTTGGTGTGTGTGTGCATGTGCACACTTGTTAAACTGCTGAGTAGCCAGTGAACTCAATGTTGCAGGGTCATGTGAATTCCCTGTGTAGCCCAGGCTGGCCTCAAACACCAGTGATCCTGCTGCCTCAGCCTCCTGAGTACTGGAATTACATGTGGGAGCCACCACACCCAACAAATAAGTGTGTTCTAATCAAATGTCATAGAACAGGCTAGAGCGGAAAGAAAAAGTAAAGATGTGTTCTGTTTGCCTGGAGCCCAGGCCTGGCTGGCAAATGGAGGGACCAAGACTCTGGGCTTCCAGGATGGAGACAGGTATCAGTCCACATCTGTCACCTTACTGTGGGACTCTGTGCGCAGTTAGCACTCACTGCACATTTGGGATGAAAGGTTTTGTTTGAAGAAGGAGATGGACACTTATACAGTGCAATACAATACAATAGAACATACATTCCACTTAAAACTTTGTCTGAGGGGGAGGGTGATGCACACCTTTAATCCCAGCACTGGAGAGGCTGAGGTAGGAGGATCTCTGTGACTTTGAGGCTAGTCTGGGACTGGGGTTACAGAGTGAATTCAAAGTCAGCCTGGGCTAGTGAAACCCTGCCTGGAGGGGGGGTAGAATATTTTTCCTTGTTAGACATGGACTAAGGTAGTTTCTGACTTTTAGTTTGAGGCATTCATTTGGGTTGGGGGTTACACAAAAAACAACGAGGAAAGGAACTGGTAATCATGGGTAACCACTAAAGAATTGTTTGATGGGATTATTAGTGATGTCTTAGAGGCAGAAATAAATTACTTTGCAGGAACCCTTCAGTTCCAAATCTTGACTCTCTACTTATTAGCTAGCACTCAAAACATACTCAGCATGGTGCTCCGTGAAAATTCTCCAAGGCCAAGTGCCAACAGAAATTCTAGGATGGTTACATACCTTAGTTTCGGGGATAAATTACTGATAGGGTTCTGAGCCACTGTAATAGAAGTGAAATGACTGTTAGCATTTGTTCTCAATTCTGATGAGGCTAGTGGGTTATTTTTAGCGGAGTCAACTGCCAAGGCTCTGTTGTTAGATTTTGCAAACTGTCTGGTATGAAAACCACAAGGAAACTGAAAAACCATTATCCAAGAACCCAGGGGGGGTGCACGCCTATAATCCCAGCACTCAGGAGGCAGAGGTAGGAAGATCACCGTGAGTTCGAGGCCAGCCTGAGACTACATAGTGAATTCCAGGTCAGCCTGGGCCACAGCGAGACCCTACCTCGAAAAACAAAACAAAACAAAAAAATTTTCCAGTATGATCTAACCAGAGCACTTTGAAAATTTTGTGACAAAGTATTTTCTTTTTTTTTTTTTTTTTTTGGTTTTTCGAGGTAGGGTCTTGCTCTAGCCCAGGCTGACCTGGAATTCACGCTGTAGTCTCAGGCTGGCCTCAAACTCATGGCAATCCTCCTACCTCTGCCTCCCTAGTGCTGGGATTAAAGGCGTGTGCCACCACGCCCGGCCCAAAGTATTTTCTTAATAAAAATCTTTAACTACCCCAAGCATCTTTTAAATTATTTGACTTTAAAAAAGTCAAGAGGGGCTGGAGAGATGGCTTAGTGGTTAAGGTGTTTGCCTGCAAAGCCCAAAGACCCAAGTTCGATTGCCCAGTACCCACACAAAGCCAGATACACAAGGTGGCACATGTATCTGGAGTTCATCTGCAGTGGCTGGAAGCCCAGGCACGCCCATTCTCCCTCTCTCTACCTGCCTTTTTCTCTCTCACTCTTTCTCAAATAAATAAATAAAATATTTTTTAAAAAGTCAAGAGAAAATTAGGAATGTTTAGTTTTATTTTGATTGTGCTTTTTTTGTCTTTTGAGGAAGGGTCTTGCTACACAGCCCAGATCAGCCTCAAATTCATGGCAATCCTCCTGCCTCAACCTCCTAAATACTGGGATTATAGGCACGAGACACCACACCTGGCACAAATAAGGCTCTTTGTTTTTATTTTTGCTTTGTTTATTTTTAATAAGTTTTAAAAATATTTTTATTTATTTATTGATAATCAGAGACAGATAGAAGAGAGACAGGCAGAGAATGGGTGCTCCAGAGCCTGTAGCTGCAAACTCCAGGCACATGCACTACTTTGTGCATCTGGCTTTACATGGGTACTGGGGTACTGAACCTGGTTCATTAGGCTTTGCAGGCAAGTGCCATAACCACTGAGCCATCTCTCCAGCCCATTTGTTTTGTTTTAATACAAGGTCTCATAGAGCCCAGGCTGGCCTTAAATGCTCAATATAGCTAAAGATGACCTTGAGCTTCTGATCCTCCTGCCTCCCCCCCCCCCAAGTGTCACACCACATGACCTGTGCAATGCTGGGCAAGCACTGTGCCAATTGAGCTACAACTCCAGCCTCCCCCAACACTCCTGTCTGTGTTGTTACTGTTGAGACTGGGTCTCACACTGTATGTAGTTCAGGTTGGCCAGAGTATACTATGTGCCCAGGCTGGTCTTTAACTTGAGGCAGTCTTCCTGCCTCAGCCTCTGAGTGCTGGGATTACAGGTGTACCCCACAACTGTGCAAGTAAAGATATTTTTGTTTCTTTTTAATTGTTTTTTAAGCAGAGAGAGGAAGAGAGAGAGAGAGAGAGAGAGAGAGAGAGAGAGAGAGAGGAAGTATGGGCATACCAGGGCCTCCTGCCACTGCAAATGCACTCCAGATGCATGCACCACTTTGTGCATCTGGCTTTATGTGGGTACTGCGGAACTGAACTCAGGCTGGCAGAATTTGCAAGCCAATGCCTTTAATTACTGAGCAATCTCCCTAGTCTACAAGTAGGTATCTTAAGAGATAAGTCTGGTGGGGGCTTCAAGTCTTGAAAATAAGTTGGACCTGGTGACAAAGGTCTGTAATCCCAGCTCCTCAGAAGGCTAGAGCAGGATTCCAAGTTCAAAGTCAGCCTGGGCAACTTAGCAAGACACTGTAAAAGGAAGGCTAGGGAAGGCTCAGTGGTAGAATGCCTACCTAGCATGCGTGAGGCCCTAGGTTCAGTCCCTAGTACAGAAGAGAAAACACACCTGAAAATAAAACTGAAGAATGAATTCAACAAGTGTCTCTTTATTCTAGTTGGTACAATCAGAATGGCATGTGTAGTAGTGCGGCTTTCCTCATCCTGTGGGTAGGAAGCACGTGGTGTGCCAGCACTGCGCCTGAACTCACGTGTTGACTTGCTTTTCAGGTTCCGTGTATCACTTTGATAAGTCGACTTCTTCTTGCATCTCAACCAATGCTCTGCTTCCAGATCCTTATGAATCAGAGAGGTAACTCTTTCTTTGTGGCTTCCATCACACTGTTTATAAGAGGTTTAAAACCCTGGGGGGGGGGAGCGCTGGGGAGATGGCTCAGTGGATAACAGCACCTGCCCTATAATCCGGAGGATCTGATCCTAGCACCCACATAAAAGGCTGCATGTGGCCAGGCACATGTGCACCCCAGTCCTCTGGGAGATGAAGGCAGGAGAATCACCGGGACTTGCGGTCCAGTCTGACCAAAAACAGCAGCTCCAGTTTCAATAAGAAACTCCATCTCAAGGAAAACCATGGATGAGCAATAGAGGAAGGAAAGCACCAGATGTTCTCTTCCAGACTCTTCATTTGCACGAGCACGAACACGAATACACACACACACACACACACACACACACACACACACACACGAATACACCACACATACACACAATGTACCACCTTCCCCTTCCCCCAAAACATTCCAACTCATAAATGACAATTTGTATAATTCGCTCCAAAGTCAAGTCCTGTTTCGTTTCATATCTAATCTATGAAGATGGCAACCCTCTAGTTCCTTTTTTTTTTTCTGAGTTAGGGTCTCACTCTATCCCAGGCTGGCCTGCAATTCACTATGTAGTCTCAGGCTGGCCTCAAACTCATGGCAATCCTCCTAACTCTGCCCCCGAGTGCTGGGATTAAAGGAATGCATCACCACACCAGGCCTTAGTTCTCCATTCTTTTTTTTTTTTAATATTTTTAGTTATTTGCAAACAGATTTATATAGAGGGGGGAGGGGCGCACCAGGGCTTCCAGCCACTGCAAACAAAATCCAGATGCATGTGCCACACTTTGTGCATCTGGCTTTATGTGGGCATTGGTGAATCAAACCTGGGTCATTAGGCTTTGCAGGCAAGCTCCTTAATTGCTGAGCCATCTCTTCATCCCCAGTTCTCCATTATTTTTTCTAAATATATTTTTATTTATAAACCGAGAGAGACAAAAGAGAGACAGAGAGAATGGGCACACCAGGGCCTCCAGCCACTACAAATGAACTCCAGATGCGTGTTCCACTTTGTGCATGTGGATTTATGTTAATACTGGAGAATCAAACCACGATTGTTAAGTATTGAACTACCCAGGTTGTTAGGCATTGCAGGCAAGTGCCTTAACCACTGAGCAATCTCTCCAGCCCCTTAGCTCTCCATTCTTGATGTGCCTTTTGTCTGAATCTTCTCTTGTTGTAGTTACCTTCCCATTGCTGGGACAAAGTACCCAACTAAAAGCAGCTGATGAGAGAAAAGGGTTTATTTTGGCCTACAGTCTCAGAGGGAGGCTTTATGATGGCAAAGGAAAGCATGGCATGAGCAGAGGCTGGATATCACAGTCTTACCACAGCAGGTGGAAAACAGCAGCAGGAGAGTGATCCAAGCTCTGGCAAACAAGAGCTGGTTACAACACCCCAGAGCCTGCGAGTTTATGGGGGACATGGATTAAAACCACATCACTGTAATTCTCCTTCCCTCACAGCTATTTCAGAGTAAGGACACCACCCCAGGCTGGATTTCTCTCTGGCTCCCATTCACTTTCTGCTCGCATGTGAGAAACAAGCCACTTACTAGTCTAACTGACTGGGCTGACCCCAATGCCACAGGCAGAAAGTGAATGGACTCCTTTTTTAAAAATATTTTTATTTATTAATTTGTAAGCAGCAGAAAGAGAATGGGTGCACCAGGGCTTCTTGCCACTGCACATGAGCTCCAGATGCATGTGCCATTCTGTGCATCTGGTTTTACATGGGCACTAGGGAATTAAACCCAGGCTAACAGGCTTTGCAAGCAAGTGCCATTAACTGCTGAGATATCTCCCCAGCCCAAGAGTTAAAAGTTAAGGTCTACTACCTAGCATGTTTTAGACCAGCCTGAACTACATGAGACAATGTCTCAAAAATGAACAAAAGGCAAGGGCATGGACCCATCGGTCCATGACTTAAGTGCTGGCAGTGCAAGCCCAAGGACCTGAGTTCAGGTTCTCAGCATGTATAGAAAAGCCAAGCTTGGCAGCCTGTGTCTGTAATCCCAGTTCTGGGAAAGCAGAGGAAAGATGGTTCCCCAGAACTTGCTCACTAGCTACTCGAGCCAAATGAGTGAGTTCTGGGTTCAGTAACACTATCTAAAAACAATAAGGTGGGGAGCATTGAAGAAGACACCCAGTATCCACCTCTGGCCTCCACATGCCTACAACATGCGTAGAAATTCACACCACCACACACATGCACACGTAAAAAGAGAGAACACTGTGACTACTCTAAAAGAGATAAAACTACCATGTCTTCCATTTCCAGTGCTGTAGTGTGGTTTAATGTTTTCTTTCTCACTTCCTTCTTCATTGGGTTATTAGAAATTGGCATTTGAAGAGATTGCTCGATGGTTAAAGTGCTTGCTTGCAAAGCCTGGTGATGACCTGGATTTGATTCCACAGTTACCTAAGTTAATAAAGCCAGATGCACAAAGTGGCACATGCATCTGGAGTTCATTTGCAGTGACTAGAGGCCCCGCTGGTGTTCTCTCTCTCTCTCTCTCTCTCTCTCTCTCTCTCTCTCTCTCTCTCTCAATAAATAATTTTAAAAAGAAATTAACATTTAAATTTACTAGCTATCAGAAGAGACATATCACACTGAAAAACCTCATGATTTGGCTCTTTTTTTCTACTCAGGGTGTATGTTGCTGACTCTCTCATCTCTAGTGCTGGGGAAGGATTGTTCTCCAAGGTAGCAATGGGACCCAATACTGTTATGTCCTTTTATAATGGAGTCCGGATTACACACCAAGAGGTGAGTGGGGCAGAGGTGAAAATCAAGCCTATGGTTATGGACTTTTTCACTTCCATGGTCCACAGCTATTTCATAGAAAGTGGGATATAGGTATCATCGTCAGCCACTCTGCTGGGATGAACCTCCAAGCAAGGCACAGTTTATGGAAGGAAAGGATTTATTGAAGTTACAGATCCAGGGGAAGTTCCATAATGGTGAAATGGTGGCCCCCTTTCACATGTGCAAGCAGAGAGAGAGAAACCATCACCAGCACCTCAAGCAAGCACACTCAAAACTGCAAAACACAGAAGGGAGCTCCAGGCTTGAGCTCAGACTGCTCTTTGTGTATGTGTAACTAGAATTCCAGAGCCACCCCAGAAACACCTTAGGACTAAACCCTAGGACCTGGCCAAGGTGACACATCCTCCAGCCAGACAGCTAGAGAAAAACCTTAATAAACTCTTGAATCCATTGGGGGGGGACATCCATTCAAACTACCACAGTAAGGAATGTAACACAGCTGGTAGAGGGCTAACCTTCCATACACAGGCTAACCTTCCTTACACAAATCCTTGGGTTTGAGCCTCTGCATCACATAAAACCGGGCAAGGTAGCACAAGCCTATAATATCAGTGCTGGGGAGGTAGAGGCAGGAGGATCAGAAATTCAAGGTCATCCTTGGCTATATAGCAAGTTCAATATCAACCTGGGCTACATGAGACCCTGTTTCAAAAAAAATTAGGTGGAGATGGCTTAATAGTTGAAGGCACTTGCTTGTAAAGCCTGCTCACTGGGTTGGCCCAGGTTCGATTCCCCAATACCCACATAAAGCCAGATGTACACAGTGGCATATGCATCTGGAATTTGCAGCAGCTGGAGGCTCTGGCACACCTATTCATTTATAATTCATTCTCTCTCTCTCCTGGCAAATAAATAAAAAATTAAAGGTGAGGTAAGATCAAGATCCAGTTAGACTCTCAATAATTAATTATGGCCTTGGACATGAGGCTTTAGGAAAGTCCCCTACTTCTTACTGACACACAAGCCATTCAACAGCCTTTGTCCTATTTAAAGGGTTTTAGTGGCATAATAATAATAGCAATAATAACACTAAAAAGCTAAACAGGGGCTGAGAAGATGATTTAGTGGTTAAAGGCACTTGCTTGCAAAGCCTACTGATTCAGTTGTATTACCCATTGTGCATGTAAAGCCAGATGCACAAAGTGGTGCATGCATCTGAAGTTAGTTTGCAGTGCAAAGAGGTCCTGGTGCACCCGTACTCACTCTTTCATTCTCTTTCTCTCTCTCTCTCTCTCTCTCTCTCTCTCTCTCCAAAATAAAAATTCTTTTTTTGGGGGGTAGGGTCTCACTCTAGCCCAGGCTGACTTGGAATTCACTATGTAGTCTCAGGGTGGCCTCGAACTCATGGTAATCCTCTTACCTCTGCCTCCCAAGTGCTGGGATTAAAAGTGTATACCACCACACTTGGCTAAAAATAAAACTTTAAAAAATAAATAAAAAGTGAAACAGGCCAGATATGGTGATGCATACTTGCAACCTCAGCACTAGGGAGGCTAGTCAGTGCCGCACACCAGAGCCCCCTTCAAGCCTCAATACCTGACATGAGCTCTTGCTTTCCATGAGTCCATTATCCATTCTTGGGGTAACAATGATGTGTGAGGCACTGGGGGGCAGTTCCAGAATACCTGTAATCTCAGAATTTGTGAGGCTAAGGCTAGAGAATCATGAATACCAGGGCAGCCTAGCTACACAGAGCAAGATCCTATCAAGAAGCAAGCAAGAAAAAGAAGAAGGAAGGAAGGAAGGGAGGGAGGGAGGGAAGGAGGGAGGGAGGGAAGAAAGAAGGAAGGAAGGAAGGAAGGAAGGAAGGAAGGAAGGAAGGAAGGAAGGAAGGAAGGAAGAGAAAGAAAAATGAAAGAAAAGTGGGTCCTGAGGTTGATCCCCATGTAAAAATGCCATGTGTGGTGGTGTGTGCACCTGTAATCCCAGCACTGGGGGATGGAGACAAGAGGATCCCTAGAGCTCACTGGCCAGTGAGTCTAGCCTAATTGGTGAGCTTTAGGCCAATGAGAGAACCTGTCTCAAAAAGAGGTGGGCGTTGTACCTGAGAAATAACACCCAAGGTTGTCCTCTGGCCACCACACACAGAGACATATGTACACATGCACCTGCACACACACGTGCACCCACACCCATATAAACATGCATACCACATAAACACGGGCAAAAATAACCCGTTGCCTTTAAGACAGTCTTTGACATATTTCTATTACTTCATATATGGTCTCGGTTTTATTTCTTCACAACTAACTCCTAAGCGTCTGTTAAGGTCCTGATTGAAGCACAACCAGCGAGCTCCATTGTACGGCACTTTTCCTACGTGTGTGGGGCCCACTTTCACATCTCCACTTTGTCACTTATTCCTATGGAATAAGAAGGAACATGCTGTTAAACACTCCAACTGTCATACAAATTTGTGTGGCCAGTTAGAGAGGCCAAAGATGGCAAAGCCATTGGGTTGAGCAGATGGCATCCCCCCAGGTGGCCACACCTCTTCACACTCCAGAAAACCCAAGAAATTCAGTATTTGGAAGGTGGCTTTTGGATACTGATATACAGGTTGAGTATGGTTATTTTAAATGCTTGGGCAGAAATGTTAGGGATTTTTTTGCCGGGGAAGGGGGGGGGGCGGGCCAAGGTAGTGTCTTGCTCTAGCCCAGGCTGACCTGGAATTCACTATGTAGTCTCAGGCTGGCCTTGAATTCATGGCAACCCTCCTACCTCTGCCTGAGTGCTGGAATTAAAGGCATGTGCCACCACACCCAGCTGATCTTTAATATTTGCATATATATATATATATATATATATATATATATATATATATATATATATATATATATATATAATGAGATATCTTGGGGATGGAACACTGGTTACACTTTGGTCTCTCTTCTATCTCTCTCTGCTTGCAAATAAATAAAATTTTTAAAGTTTAGATTCTGCCAGAGATAAAATGCATCTAATGGCAATATAAAGTACAAGAGACCTAATGTCATATATCAGTATCATGTGACAAGTCAGGACTATTTTGTTTATTATTTATTTGCAAGCTGGGGTGGGGGACACACCAGGGCCTCTTGCCATTGCAAATGAGCTCCAGATGCATGCACCACCCTGTACATCTAGCTTTATGTGGGTACTGGAGAATCAAACCTGGGATGTCAGGCTTTGTAAGCCAGCACCTTTAATTGCTAAGCTATTTCTGCAGCCCAGGAAATTTTTAAAATAAGTTTTATTCATTTATTTGTCACACGAGAGAGAGAATAGGTATACCAGGGCCTCCAGCTACTGCAAATGAACTCCAGATGCATGCATCACTTTGTGCATCTGGCTTTTACGTGGATACTGAGGAATCAAACCCCAGGTTAGCAAACTTGGCAAGAAAGTGCCTTTAGCCACTGAGCAATCTCCCAAACCCCTAAAAAAGGAAATTTTTAATAATCAGAAAGGATGGTTGTGCCATCCTTGTGTGGAGAGATGTCTTGGTTATTTTTCATGTCTGCAGCACTCAAACCATGAATTATCAGGATAAATGAATTAATAACACGTACTTTGAACTCTTGAGAAAATGTCTTCTCTAACACCCCCTGTCCTTTCTGCAGGTTGACAACAGGGACTGGGCCCTTAATGGGAACACACTCTCCCTGGATGAGGAAACTGTCATTGATGTGCCTGAACCCTATAACCACATAAGCAAGTACTGTGCCTCCCTGGGACACAAGGCAAACCACTCCTTCACTCCAAACTGCATCTATGACATGTAAGTAGGACACTGAGGAGCCCTTGCTTCTGGGCTTCAGGACTGAGGGGGGCATTGCAAAGGGGTCCCTAACACTGCTAAAGGCTGCTACAGCAGAATATCTGAGGGGCCTCCACCGCAGGCCTTGGCCTTGTGGCTTAAATCTCAAAAACTGCCCACCTTCTGGCCTCTGAGATGGAAAAGAGCCTCAAAGAGTAGGTATGCTGGGGCTGGAGAGATGGCTCAGCAGTTAAAGCACTTGCCTCCAGTGCCTAAGGCCCCGGGTTCAATTCCCCAGTACCCACATAAGCCAAATCCACAAGGTGGTGGCCCTGGTGCGCGCTCTCTCTCTCTCTCTCTCTCTCTCTCTCTCTCTCTCTCTCTCTCTCTCTCTCTCTCTCTATTTCTGCTTGAAAATAAATAAAATATTTTTTTAAAAAAAAAGAGTAGGTATTCTGGGCGTGGTGGTACACGCCTTTAATCCCAGCACCAGGGTAGGAGGATGGCAGTTTGAGGCCAGTCTGAGACTACATAGTGAATTCCAGGTCAGCCTGGGCTAGAGTGAGACTCTACCTACCTCAGGGAGAAAAAAAGAGAGTATATATGCAGCTATGCAGGAGCTGAGGAGATGTCTCGGTCAGCATGCACCCTAGATCCCCAGCACCCACATAAAAGCCAAGCAAGCACACACCTGTAACCCAGCACTCAGAGGTGAGACAGGGAGATCTCCAGGGTTTCCTGTCTAGCTGAAAGTCTAGCTTGAGCGTCTGGGGAGATGGCTCCGCCAGTTAAAGCCGCTTGTTTGCAAAACCTGCCAAACTGGGTTCAATTTCCTAGTACCCACATAAAGCCAGATGCACAAAATGGTGCATGAGTCTGGAGGTTTTGTAGAGAGACAAGATGTCCTGGTACACCCATACTCTCTCTGCTCACAAATAATATATATATATATGTCTGATGTGGTGATGCATGCCTTTAATCCCAGCACTTGGGAGTCAGAGGTAGGAGAACTGCTGTGAACTCAAGGCTAGCTTGAGACTACATAGCGAATTCCAGGTCAACCTGGGCTACAGCAAAACTCAACCTTGGGGAGAAAAAAAATCTAAATTGGAGAACAATTAAAGAAGACGTCCAACATCAACCACTGGCCTCCACACACAGGGAACACACATAAAAGCGTAGAAATGCCATGGAAGCTGTGTACTTAGTGCTTGCGGTTGGCTTTTCTCATTGAAAGGTTCTCATTGGACTGGCAGGCTCATCAGGGTAGGGCATAACCTTCTCCAGATGGAGAGAGCATGCGAGCTCAGATTCTGGCCATCCCAGATGTAGGAAGGTGGCCAGGACTTGGGGCTTTCTTGGAAATGTCCCGAGATGCATCCTTGGGACGGCTTACAAATCCTGGCAGTGACTTGCTCTCCTTGGCAGCCAGGACCAAGCGTTAGCTTTCCAACTGCTTCTAAAGGGCTGGGAGAAATGGCAAAGGACATGTGTCATGTGAAATGCAACTGACACTGTTATTAACCGCAGGCTTCCGAGGCCAGTGTAAATTTGGCTGAAATGTCATTCCCAGCTGCACTGGCTTAACAACAGCCCTTTAACTAACAATCCTAAATGCCACTCAGACACCGCCTTCAGATCGAGCTAGCTCCGTGACTTCATTGCAAGGACACGACTTTACTCCCCGAAAAGATTAGAGCACATGAAACAAGGGAAGGTTCTGTCAGTGCAAAACCGTGTCTCCTCACTCTGTGCGTCTTCATTTTGTTGCTTTGTTTATTTTCTTTTGTTGGTGGCGCTTGTTTATTCACAAGCCCAATGGGACCAAATCTTGGTCACTCGGCAAGACTGCTTGATTGAAAACCAAATATAGGGCTGGAGAGATGGTTTAGCAGTTAAGGTGTTTGCCTGCAAAGCAGAAGGACCAGAGTTTGATTCCCCAGTGCCCATGTAAAGCCAGATACACAAGGTGGCACATGTCTGGAGTTTGTTTGCAGTGGCTGGAGGCCCTGTGCACCCATTCTCTCTCTCTTTCTCTCTTTCTCTCTCTCTCTTTCTCTCTATCTCTCTCATAAATAGATAAAAAAAATTTTAATCACCTGATTTTTTTAAATGATGATTAATTTTCAGTACAGGTCAGATGCTGCAATACAAATCACGGCCTTGATACAATTACAAAGATCGCATGTTAGGACAAAGACTATACAGTACAACATGACCAACAGCACAGGACATAACTTTGGGGCAGGGGGTTCTGACTTAAATCTCCTCGCCCCATTTCCATCTCAGTCCCTGGTGAATCAACCCAGCGGCCTCTCACATGCTAAACTCCTGCTCTCCCACTGAGTCACATTTAAGCCTTCTCACTCAATCTTCCCAGGGACTCATGAGGCCTCAGCTGTGATGTGTCAGATCACACAGGAGGGAACAAGGTGCTAAGCAGAGGGCCAAGCGCTCTTCACCATGGCATGTTGAGTGTCCCCTTCAAGTTCAACACCTGAAACTGATTCTCTCTTGTTAATCTGTCTACTCTCAGAGTGATGGGGAAGTGCTGGGGTCGCAGGTATGCACCACCGTGCCTGGCTTGTTTTTTGGTTTTCTTTTAATATTTTTATTTATTTATTTACAAGGAGAGAGAGAGAATGGGTATTTGAGAATGGATATGCCAGGGCCTCTAGCCTCTGCAAATGAACTCCAGATGCATGCGCCACTTAGTGCATCGGCTTTACGTGGGTACTGGGGAATCAAACCCAGATTGTTAGGTTTTGCAGGCAAGCACCTTAACTGCTGAGCCATCTCCCCACCCCTCCACCTTAATTTTTGAGACAGGGTATCTCCCTGAACCTAGAGCTCACCCCATTGGCTAGACTAGCCAGCCAGCCCTGGGCACTCCTTCCTCCTCCCCAGTGCTAGCATTGCAGGCAGGTGCCACCATACCTGGCTTTTTTTACATGGGTGCAGGAGATCTAAACTCAGATCGTCATGCTTGAGAAGCAAGTCTGTTACCACTGAGCTGTGGAGCCCTGCTAAGAGAATGGAGGATATAGGGTTTTGCTGAGACCAGAAGGTGTCCGGGACTGTCTCCTTCTGTTAAGGAAATTGAGATGAGTCTGAGGCTCCAATAAATCTCAAGCATATCCTGGACCCTCCAGCCTCCAGGCAGGCCATAGCTGTGCCCTGAGATAAGCAGGCAATTCAAGGCCTAAACTCAGTCCAGCTATAATAACAAACCTAAACAATAACAGTTCCTCTGCAGCCATCACCATTCTATACATGTCTAGAGTCACGTAGAACGCCCCCCAATTTATCTATGCAAATTAGGCATCCACAGGGTATTGGCCCCTGCTAATCCACTCAAGAGACGTCTACAGACTGCCCTGCCCCTACTAATCCCCTTGCTGCCTATGTCCCTACCTCTGCCTTTTCCTCTATATAGACAACTTTTATCTATACAATAAACGAGAACTGTCCACTGCCACATTCTCCCGGGTGGCTATGCCTGTTGGCCTACCGCTATCCCAAAGACTGCTGTCCACCCAGCTCCGTAGATGAACCAGGGTGTTAGTGTACAGTGACCACCGAAGTAATCCACGGACAGCACTGAACCACCTCCCCAGCCCCTAGAGTGTTCTTAAATGCAGATTCCAGCCCAGCAGGTCTGCGGAGGGGCTAACGACAAACTCCCTGCTGAAACCTAAGCTGGCCACACTGTGCTCCCACTGAGAACCCATGAGGGGTAGCCAAGCAAGGACACACAGGCGTGATGCTACCCTAACCCTCTAGCCTCCTTGGCTGGCCTGGAAATGACCTTGTACATCTTGCTGTTTAGGTTCGTCCATCCCCGTTTTGGGCCCATCAAATGTATCCGCACCCTTCGAGCTGTGGAGGCTGATGAGGAGCTCACCGTCGCTTATGGATATGACCACAGTCCCCCAGGGAAGACTGGACCTGAAGCCCCCGAATGGTACCAGGTGGAGCTGAAGGCCTTCCAGGCCACCCAGCAGAAGTGAAAGGTCTGGCCCTGGGGTCTGGAGACCTAGAATAGAAACTTGGATCTATGCACTATGTTTATCTGACCATGGGACAACCAGGGGCTGCTCATGCTGTGACATCACCTCCTCTCACCCTGCGTTAGCATCGACTCTCTCGCATACTAACTAGGTTTGACTGTATTACTCATCCGAGATTTAAAATTAGCTAGCCTTGCAACAACGTCCTACTGAGAGGCATTGTCGAACACTTGACATAGACAGCGTGATGCTCTTTGGTGGTTCAAGCCTAAATCTGGACCACACTCAGAGATGCCAAATGATTGGGTTGAAAAGGGAAATAGGGTTTTTCACTCACTTTTTGTCGGTGGTTTTTTCATGATGTCTTTTCCTATGGCCGGTGCAAATTGTGTTCTCACACTTGCATGTTTCCGTCTCAAGACTAGAGAACTATTATTACATCCCTATTCTCTAAATGTAGTATAATTTGCCTTTTAACCTTTGATCTGTATCTTGCAATAGATTGGCTTTGTTTTTTTGGGTTTTTGTTTTATTTTGTTTGTTTGGCTTTGGGGTTTTTCCCCCTTAGTGAAGAGTAGCCCACTTTTTTCCCTTGGTCCTTTTCTCCATCTTAGCTATCCTTGATAAGAGACAACTTCCAAATGGATTTTCTATCCATGGCAGCGTATAAGTCTCCCTGGTTCCTTCTCTGTCATTATTTCATTATTATGTCCTAATATAACGTATTGGCTCATAGGACCAGTTTATTATAGAATTATTATTCTCGCATGTAAACAAAGATACCTTTGCTTTCAGATGTGAGAAGACATGAATTTCCTTGGTTTGCATTAAGTTATGGCAGAGTTGTAATATATACTTTTAAGAAAGAAGAGAGGGAAGTTAGTGTTTTTAAGCAGCAATTGTGGCAATTTTGCAATATCTTCAGTAGTGCTAGCCACTTTTCTCCTCGGGTACACGCTAAATGTACATAACCTAGTGCAGTCTGGCTTGTGACGCAATGCATTAAATTAAAAAGTCAAGCAGCAAACTTGGATTCTAATGCAGAATTCACCATGTTTCTCTGAAATCGGGGCTATGAAGGCAGACATAGTAATCACTAGGTACAAATCAAACTGTTAGTTGAATCTTTTCATCATAGTCATTTCAAAGTTCTTGCCTGCTTTCTTGTCAGCTAAGAGTTCACACTTGTGTCATTTAAAAGTGACAATATCAATAGCATTTCCGCCACGTCACAAGCCATATGTAATCAAACTGCAGGAATAAGGAGAAACCCCGTTTTTTTAGTTTAGCATATTAGATCTGTAGCATAACTGAGATTTCTCAGAGTGAACTCAGAGAGCTTTAGCGTGTCTCAGCGCCCTCACCACAGCGTGGCCGTCTTCTTTGGTCGCCTGGAAACGGTGCCCGAAAGGTCTGGGAGTAGCCTTGCTCTGGCCCGCAGCTGTCAACAGAACCACCTGTCACCTGGGTTGCAAACCTTCCAAAGCTGTGACGGTGAGCTTGAGAATCTTGGTGGGAGTGGGCAAAAAACAAGGAGACAGGCAGAGAGGGAAGTTTGCTATTTCTTATCAATTACACATTGCTCTTAAGAAATGCTTTCACAAAACTGCTCCATCCAGAGATGTTCACAGCTTGCATGCAATGCAAGACATGGCAGCCACGCCCTGGGGAGCTTTGCTGTATCCTAGTACAGCAAAAAGAACCAAATAGAGTTTCCAGACGAAAAAGCACCAGGGTAGAATCGCTTCTATGCTGCAGAAAGAGACCATTCAGTAACCTGTGGCGGAAGGATGGAGTCTCCCAGTTCAAATTCTAATAGGTGCTTTAATGTAAGTGTCCCAGAGGGAGTTGACTGTCTCCTGGAGAGAGATGGCTTTCTTCAGACCTAATCCGTCATGCTGTACAGCCAGGTCAGGAGGTGAGACAGACAGGAGAGTGCCAGTCCCACCTCTGTGCTCGAAGGATTTCAGGCCTGAAGACAGGGCTGTCTGGTCTCAGCTTCAGTGGACTCCATGTCTATCCTTAAGGGCTACTCTAGATATCCCATCCAAATGCAATTCAAAACAATGTTTTTCGGATAAAAAAAGAATTTGGCTAAAATAAGCATTGTCACAGCAATGAACCAGCTAATCCATTCTTCACATTTGATATTAAATGATGACACTCTGGGTTTCAAACCCAGCAGTGACCTTCAGACAAATGCCAGGAAACAGCACACACACAGCTCAGCCTGTCTTTCTCCCCAACCTCTTCATCTGCCTATGTCTTCCTGCGTTCGTTTCTTCTGCCATGTCTCCTTCATTTCATTCTTCACGTGTGGAGCTGAGCCCAGCAGATGGCTCCCGCTCTTTCCCCATGCTCTGAGTTCCTCTCACATCTGTGAGACTCTCTCTCTCTCTCTCTCTCTCTCTCTCTCTCTCTCTCTCTCTCTCTCTCTCTCTCTCTCTCTCTGTGCCTTTCAGATCTCTCCCTTGGTGCCTTCCCTCTGCATGACCCACCCCTAGTTGCTATGGGTCTCTGCCCAGCTCTGCCCCCCTCTCTCTCTATCTCTTTCTGTGTGTCTCTCTCTTTCTCTCTCTCTCTCTCTCTCTCAGCTCTGTGTGTGTGTCTCTCTCTCACACACACACACAGCTCCCAAGCACCCAGTGTCATCACAGGTTACAACCAGAGAGGGGCTAGCACGTCGCTGGATTCTGTAGGTAGGTAAAGAAGTCAGTGGGGCGGAGAGTCCATAAAGAATTGGACTGTTGAGGAAGTTACTGATTCATTCCTGGAGAGAAGGGAAGTGAGAACGCCTCCAGGTGTGTTCTGCTTTGAATCTGTAGTCAGGAAACAGATCTGGAGGTCCCATGAGCATCAGCATCACCACGGAGGTGATTGGATTCCAGGTGGTTCGCAATGAAGAAATAACTCCCTGTGTGCATGACGTCATGGCCTCTGGGAGATTCACTCCGAGCAGTTTCAGTCCAGCCCTGCATGACTCAACCTTTCCTAAGCATCTATTCTATGATGAAATATTCTCTTGTCTTAAGTTAGGAATAGAAGCTAGTGTGCAAGAGTGTGCCCCAAACGGGGCCTTCATTTGGACTAAGGAAAGCAAATGGAAGGGTTGAATTTTAGACCCAAAGGAATGAAGCGATGAAGGTGAGGAAGCCGCAGGAGTTTAGTATCTATTCTGAATCTACCCACTGCTCCCTTGGTCTCTCTAAGCAGCCAAGAAGGAAATTGGTGTTTGAGAGATCTTTGAACCTCTGTGTCACACTTGAAAAAACAATTTCCTTCTCCCCAACAACTCAGAAAAGCCAGTAAGGCCAATGTAAACCATTTCAGATATTTAATTGGTAACAATTCAAATTGCATTAGACTGGGGATGTCCCTCAGTGGTAGAGGTTTGCCTAAAAGAGACCCTGGGTTCCATCCCCGGCACTGCAAAAGAAAATCGCTCTCATTGTGGATGCTACATTGAAGACCGTCTTAGCCCGTATGTGGTACTTTTCTTAACTTTCTTTTAAGGTATAAAAATTTTAAATCAGTCAATACAGAATCCATTTCAAATCTTCCAAGATGGTAGAGATAGGATTCTTCCCTTGGGTTTTTAAACAGTTGCCTCAAGTTTTGTCTCGAGTAGTGGTCTAGAATCCAGATATCTTTTGCTTTAGAAAAATAAGCAAAACCATGTTGCAAGATGGATAGTTGTAATGTTTATTTGCCACAGATCAAAGGTTCACAAAATATATTCAATATATATGGTACCTTGACAGACTTTTATTACCCCCTCCTTGGATTTTTTTTTTTTTCCTCTTTCAGGAATTCGGAGCCTTCGGTGTTAGTTTGTTTATTTAAAAAAAAAATACTAAATTTTAAAAGTTTTCTTTTGCCAGACATGTGCATACATATTCAAAGCAATGAAACTATTTCAAGCCATACAACCACAGGGGTGGGAACCCTTTTCACAAATTTTAATGTGTTTGTATGTAAATAGATGTTTGTATGAAGTATTTTCATGGTAGAATGACTATATTTAAATGAAGTTGAATTATTCCAGTGCTATTTAAACACATGACAAAAAAATTTTTTTGGTGAGAATTATCTGAGTCTATTGAGATGAATTTTGATTTTTTTTTAAATAATCAAAAGCCTACACATCCCTCTGACTGGTGTCCCTGGCAGGGGCAGCGTCTCATGTAGGCTTCCCCAGTGCCTCAGCCCCTCAGCCGCTTTCTGGTGGTAAGTTCGGTGCTAATGGAGGTGTAGTTACCTTTTTGTGATTCCCCAAGGCCTTGCTGGGGCCTGAGAGCGAATCAGAGGCATTCGAGACTCTGGTGCAGTTATCCCGAGCACAATTCTTTGCAGGGCAGCAGAATCCGAAGCCAGACATGGCCTGTGAACCTCAGAACCCCCCTCACCCGCCACCCCTACTGCCTAAGTCACAATGTCAGGGAGGCTGCCTCAGTGGAGTTGGGGTTCAAACCCCCGGGGTGGGACTTCACGGTTTTGCCAGCAGATTTGTTTTTTCCCTCTGACCTCCACCTCCCAGAGGGAGGAGGAGATGAGGGCAGCCGCTGGCAGGGGCCCGTCACTCAGCACAGCCCATATCCTGTCTCAGCTCTGGAAGACTATGCGTTTTAGCACCCAGCTTCCAACCAGAGAGGGAGACTTCTGCTTGGTTCCTGTGGGTGACCACACACAGTTAAAAGTCATTTGAATCTTAAGACCATTCATATCCCTAGGACATACCTCCCAACTCCTGACTCTTGAGTTACTGAAAAAAAAAAAAACACACCTCCTTTATTAGAATATTTCACTTGAGTCTGCCCCTACCTTTGGTCCTTGATATAAGGACACCATAAGTATGATAACAAATTTTCACTGTGTATGCTAGCAATATGAACACACATGCCAATGCATCCTAACCTATCTACTTGGTTACTCTTGATTCTTACAGGGATTAGTAATGCCTGGTGATTGTATAAGAAAGTTCTGAAATTACCTCTGTGATTTTGATCTTCCGACTTCAAAAATGTTTCCTCCCGGGTTTTCTATGTTTTCTTTTTATCCTAAAATGCATTTGTTGGGTTGTGAGGTATGTTTAGGGAATGGAAGCCAGGGGTATGCTTTCAGCATTTATTGCAACTAAAAGTCAACCCCATCACGGTTCAAACACATCTTTGGTCTTTTGTGGAATTTGAACTAAATCTATGAGCCTTATTCAATATCTATAATTCTCTGATTTTTTTTAATTATGGGAAATTAATGGAAGATGTTTACATGAGTACTGTTTGCCCTTACTGTGTTATGAATGAATTTTTTGTAGTGTGTCTGGGCGCATGTGCAAGAGAGTAGGAAAAATGTTTCTGAAATAAAACTTGACAAATATTTGTAATGAAAAGTAAATTTAAAGATTGCTATAATTGCTCTATAGAAACAATGCAAGTATTAAACAAAATATACAATCATCTGTCATTGTCTTTCTTGGGCTGTCTAGGGAATTTTCCTATGACATGCCTACTTGCATATTTAAATTACTAAGCACACCTTTTTATGGACATCCTCCATTCATATACACAGTGTATCCTGATCTAAATGCACTTTATACGTTGTTTAAAAATTGTACTAATGGGACGGGGAGATGGTTCAGTTGGTAAAGTGCTCACCACACAAGCATGAGGGCCTGAGTTTGAATCCCCAGGACCCTGGACAGAGTGGCACACACCTGTAATCTGAGTGCTGGGGAGACAGAGACAGGGGGATCCCTGGAGCTTACCAGCTAGTTTGTGTAGCTAAATCAGTGAGCTCTGGGTTCAGTGAAAGACCCTGTCTCAGAAAATGAGGTAGAGAGCAATTGAGGCAGATGTCTGACATTGACCTCTGGTCTTCACCAGCACACATGTGTACTCAGGCACATACAACCATGTGTACATGCACAGCACACACTTATACGTGCAAAAGAATAGAAAGAATATAAAAATGAATTTTAAAAAATCATATTAGCCATTTACCACTTTCCAGGCATTATATTAACAGCTGCTAGGGAGTTCAGGAAGTTGAGGGACTTGCTGTGTTCTTGACATGACTCTGTAAACACCCATGAATACAGAACCGTGAGCCATGTCATCCAAAAGTGTCTGATTGAAATGTCAAGGAAACTCTCTGGAAAGACAGGAAGAAAATAGAAGACAGTGGAAAGAAGGGATTCAGTGGAGGGGGATTTGAAAAGGGGGGAAGAGAAGGTGGTGCGAGGGGGTTAGGATCATGGTATATTATTCATGGAAGTTGTCAATTAGAAAGTTTAAAAAGAGGGCTGAAGAAATGGTGCAACAGTTAAGGCCCCTGCCTGCAAAGCCTCATGACCCGTGTTCGATTCTCCAGGACCCAGGTAAAGCCAGATGCACAAGGTGGATATGAATCTGGAGTTGGTTTGCATGGGCAAAAAAGTCCTGGCATGCCCATTCTCTCTCTCTCTCTCTCTCTCTCTCTCTCTCTCTCTCTCTCTCTCTCTCATAAGATATTTCAAAAAAGGTATTTTAAAAATAAATTAAGAAAATATAGAAACTTGGTGAGATGGTGTGGCAACCTGAGGAGACGTGATGGCCGAGGAACAGGGAACCTCTCATTGCTGCATTCTCAAACCTTTCTCCATATCCCAACGCAGAAAGCCAATGACAAGAGCCTCCTGCTGCTGCAGACTCCAGGCTCATGCACCACTCTGTGCATCTGGCTTGATGTGAGTACTGGAGAATCAAACCCGGGCCATCAGTGCCCCTAAATGCTGAGCCATCTCTCCAGCCCTCATTTATTTTTTATGCTGGTGATTAAACCAGGGCTCACATACTCTACAACAGAATTGCACCCCGAGTGTATGTTCTTACTTTCTTTAAACAAGGGATATTAGTCTCTCCAGATAAATAAATCATTTTTAAGTTAATTCAAATCGATTTAGGCAATTGGGGGCTGCAGATATGGCACTATATAGCTATTTTTGCCAATGTTCCAGATTATGCACTTAATCTCGGTGGTCATGAATACTGTTACCTGCCCATTTTACAGAGAGGAAAACTGAGGCACAGATATGTAAGTACCTTAAAGCAAAATGGCATGGAGCAGGAAAGCAGGGGTTGAAACCTGGCATGGGGCTGCAGGTTGTTCTACTGGTTATACTTGCACAAGACCTCTCTCCTGCCCCTTGGCCTCCAATGCCCCCACCAGGTGAAACCCCTCTTTAAATACATTATTTATTTTCAAGCAGAGAGAGACAGAGAGAGAATGAGCCAGGTCCTCCAGCTGCTGCAGACAAACTCCAGATGCATGTGCCACTGTGCATCTGGCTTTGTGTGGGTACTGGAGAATTGAACCCAGTGTTAGGCTTTGCAGGCAAGTGCCTTAACAACTGAGCCGGCTCTGCAGCCCCCTGAAAACTCTCTTAAAGGAGGAAGGGCTTGTTCTGGCTCACGGTTTGAGGGAATCCTGGAGGGATGGAAAGGTGTGCAGCTAGGACTCCTCACTACCTTGCAGTTCACTGGAGCAGGAAGCAGAGAGCTGACAGGAAGTGGGGCCAGACCATAAACCTCAGAGCCAAGACCCAATGA
Source organism: Zapus hudsonius (assembly GCA_004024765.1). NCBI lineage: Eukaryota > Metazoa > Chordata > Mammalia > Rodentia > Dipodidae > Zapus > Zapus hudsonius. The sequence goes on from PVHP010008971.1 coordinate 49,905, forward strand.
CCCACGTCATCCAGAGAGGCGTCACCTAAAGGTTCCACAACCTTCCAAAAGAGCACCACCAGCTGGGGACCAAGTGTTCAAACACATGAGCCTATGGGGTACATTTTACATTCAAACCCCTGCACCTTCCTCTCCCTCCATCATTCCCTGAGACAACCCATCAGTGGCTGTGCATTCTGGGTCACTTCTGTCCTGATCCACAGCTCTGTGCTTGTGCCTGAAAGGCAGATGGCACTTCTCTGCCCATCTCATCCCTCACAACCAGCCGAAGCCCGCTTGGTCATGAGGTGTGGATGTGGGGAGGATTCAGAGCCGGAGTCAGCTGCCTCTGGGACATGCGCCTTTGGCCGACTCTCTCACAAACACTGATACAACCTGCTGCTCAGGGCCTCTTTGGGCTTGGAAGGCTGAATGGTTACATGAATCTCCCTGAATCTGGTGGGTTTTGGGGTTCAGGATGGGCCCCCAAGTTTATGAACCCCAATTTGGGGTCCTGTCCTATCTTTAACAAAAATTGATAAAGACGAACTCAAGAAGGATAAATTATGAATTAAGTTTATTTAGGGAGAAATCACAAATTGTGGGGCTTATTTGAGGGAAGTTGGGGGTCGAGGAAGAAGGCTAGAATAGAGTCATAAGCACATGGAAAGTAGGAAACACCCTCATGTGGAAGGCACAGTGTAGTTCATAAGGTGCATTTAAGATAAATTGAAGTGTTTAGGAAAAGACTTGAGTGAGCCACAAGCACGGGGTAGATGGAACCTAGGAGCTTGTGTAGGTAGATTTAGAAGGAGCACCCAGCATCCACCCTGAGCCTCCCCATGAAAGGAAGTTAGGAGGACAAACGGTGGTGGTCTAAGGAAGAACAGCAGGAAAAATATCAAAGCAGAGACCAAGAAATTCAGATGAGAAATGAGTCGTAAAGAGAGTTACGCCTATGGTTACCCCTAGTTTAGAGAAATTACACAGGTAACAGGTGAGAGTTTAGAGAAAGCACCCATGTGGTCTATCTAGAGTGTAAGGGAAATACACACATAGTAGATTCAGAGACCAGAGGAAAATCACACATGTAATTAAACTGAGAAGTTACCCCAAAGTATGAAGCAGAATCAAGCAGAAGAACCAGCCAGACCAAGAAACAGTGCTCTGCTCTTCCCTTACCCACCCAGCCAGACTCATGTGGATCCCTGTGACCAGACCAAGGAGAGGCAAAGAGAGAAAAAAAAAGCCAAAACAAAACAACAACAAAAAAACCAGCCTTTATAGTCAACTGAAAATGTATTCTTTCGTCAATTTCAGGTATGTAAAGGGGAAGACCTGACTGGTTTTTAGATTTGAACGAGCAGGCTCCAGGGCCATCCCATCTAGACCGTGGGCAGCTGTAGATCAGTCTCCATCAGACACGAGTTCCATTCCTGCCAAGAGTTCCATTCATGCCAGGGCGAGGTGGCATCGGTTCTCTCTGGGCCTCAGTTTCTAACTGAAACTGCCTAAAAGAAGTTAGCTTTCGGGCTGGAGACATGGCTCAGCGGGTAAGGCACTCACCTCCAGTGCCTAAGGCCCCGGGTTCAATTCCCCAGGACCCACATAAGCCAGACCCACAAGGTGGTGGTCCTGGTGCATTTTCTCTCTCTCTCTCTCTCTCTCTCTCTCTCTCTCTCTCTCTCTCTC
>PVHP010008972.1:0-28248 GCA_004024765.1 Zapus hudsonius
CTCTCTCTCTCTCTCTCTCTCTCTCTCTCTCTCTCTCTCTCTCTCTCTCTCTCTCTCTCTCTCTCTCTCTCTCTCTCTCCCCCTGCCTGTATCTCTCTGCTTGACAATGAATAAATAAAATATTTTTTAAAAAATAAAATAAAATTATATATCAGTAACTAGAAAGTTAAAACTTTTTTTAATATTTTATTTTATTCATTTTTCAAGCAGAGAGAGAGAGAGAGAGAGAGAGAGAGACCTTGTGGGTCTGGCCTATGTGGGTCCTGGGGAACTGAACCGGGGGCCTTAGGCACTGGAGGCAAGTGCCTTAACCGCTGAGCCATCTCTCCAGCCCTAGAAAGTTAAAACTTTTAAAGAGGAAATCAAAATAGAAACTGAAGACTATTTTGAATTGCCTAAGTATGAGACTATCTAAATAAAACCCCATGGGGTGAGGCCAAAGCACTGTTAGAGGCAAAGGCATAGTCTTAAATCCATGTACTCAAGCTAGAGGAATGTATTGTAGGAGGATCCTTCCCCTTGAATGGAGGGAAGGGCATGGAGTGGCTTGGTTGGCCTGGTCTCACTTCCTCACCCACCTGGGCTCCACTGAAACTTCTCCCCCTGGAAAGCCTTCTTTGACATCCACAATGTGGGTCAGGTGCCTGCTCTCCTACTTCCGGAATCATGTTCTGCTGACGTGGCCAGGAACCTTAGGGGCTGAGGAGATGGCTCAGCAGTTAAAGGTGCTTGCTTGCAAAGCCTGACAGCTCAGGTCCCATTTCCCCAGTACTCACATAAAGCCAGATATGCCAAGTGACACGTGCATCTAGAGTCATGCCAAATAAATAAAAATATTTAAAATTAATTAAATAACTATTAAAAATTACAAGCCGGGCATGGTGGCGCACGCCTTTAATCCCAGCACTCGGGAGGCAGAGGTAGGAGGATCTCTGTGAGTTCGAGGCCACCACTACAGAGTGAATTCCAGGTCAGCCTGGGCTAGAGCGAGACCCTACCTCGAAAAACCGAAAAAAAAAAAAATTTACATAGGTAGGCATAGTGGCACATGCCTTTAATCCTAGCACTTGGGAGGCAGAGGTTCACCATGAGTTGAAGACCAGCCTGGGACTACAGAGTAAATTCCAGGTCAGCCTGGGCTCCAGTGAGACTGGGGGGGGGGGAGAACAAAACAAAAAATTAACATAATACCTTCTCATCACCCTCCTTTGTCCCTCCCCCCAAACACTGAACTTCCTCTTTTTTTTTTAAGTCTTTTATTTTTATTTTTATTTTATTTATTCATTTTCAAGGAGAGAGAGAGAGAGAGAGAGAGAGAGAGAGAGAGAGAGAGAGAGAGAGAGAGAGAGAGAATGAGAATGCACCAGTGCCATCACCTTGTAGGTCTGGCTTATGTGGGTCCTGGGGAATTGAACTCCGGGGCCTTAGGCACTGGAGGCAAGTGCCTTAACCGCTGAGCCATCTCTCCAGCCCTGAACTTCCTCTTCATTCCTAGTATTCCATCTTCTATACTGATGTCTTTTTCTCCCTATCATCCACAACAACCTTTTAATGGGCCCAGTACTATGCAGGTTATGTGTGCTGGAAACAAATGAATACAACAACCATGGTGTCTAGGAAACATCGGTCCAAAGCTCTCCTCCCATCCTTGCCTCTTAGCCGTCCACCTGTTTTTGAAACAGGTCTCTTAGTGCCATTCCTAGCAAATTCATCTGGGAACTAAGGAATGAACTCAGGATCCTCATGCTTGTAAACCCACTGAGCCCTCTCCCTAGCAGGTGAATTTTGTTTATCACGTGTGTACATGCAGTTGTACATGAGTGTACATGTGAAGACCAGAGGACAATCTCGGGTGTCATCTACAGGAACATTGTCCACCTTATTTCTATTTTAGACAGGGTCTCATTGGTCTGGAGCTCACTAATTAGGTTGGCTTGACTAGCCTTGTGAACTCTAGGGATCCATCTGTTATAACTTCCCCAATGCTGGGATCATAGGTATACCCAACATTTACAGGTGTGCTGGGGTTCAGACTCAGGTCCTCATGCTTGTGAGGCAAGAACTTTACCTACTACTGAGCTATCTCTCCAGCCTATTTCTTTCTTTTTTAAATTTGGCTGGGCATGGTGGCAAACGCCTTTAATCCCTGCACTCCGAAGGCAGAAGTAGGAGGATCACCATGAGTTTGAGGCCACCCTGAGACTACATAGTGAATTCCAAGTCTGCCTGGGCTAGAGGGAGAACAACAAACAACAACAGCAACAAAGTATGTATATAATTTTGTTTGTTTTTTCACGTAGGGTCTTGCTCTAGTCCATACTGATCTGGAATTCACTATGTAGTCTCAGGGTGGCCTCAAATTCATGGTGATCCTCCTACCTCTGCCTCCCGAGTGCTGAGACTAAAGGCATGCACTACCACACCTGGCTATATTTTTTAAATTTACCAGAGAGATAGAGTATGGGGCGCACCAGGGCCTCTTGCCACTGCCAATGAACTCCAGATCCATGAATCACATTGTGCATCTGGCTTTGTGTGGATACTGAGGATTCAAGCCAGGGCCAGCATGCTTTGCAAGCAAGTGCCTTTAACCACTCAGCCACTTCCCCAGCTCTGTTTGTTTCTTAATAAAACAAGATTATGTGTCTTGTTTTAACCACTTAAATTTTTTTTTGCATTTATTTGCCTGTGTGTATGGGCATGTTAGGGTCTTTGGTCGCTGTCTGTCTGACTTTAGATGGGCAACTGGGGGATTGAACTTGGGCAAGCAGATTTTGCAAGCAAGTGCCTTTAACCGCTGAGCCTTCTCTCCATCCCCATATTTTGCCCACAGAACTGCACTTTGGGGGCTGGGAGATGATTCAGTGGTTAAAGAGACTTGCTTGTGAAGCCTGCCAGCCCAGGTTCATTGCCCCAGCTACCCACATCAATCTGGATGCAAAAATCACAAAGCCTTTGGCATTCCATTTCCATTGGCAAGAGATCCTGGCATGTCCGTATACATGCACACATGCATGCATGCAAATAAATAAAGTTTTTTTTTTTGAGGTAGGGTCTCTCTCTAGTTCAGGCTGACCTAGAATTCACTATGTAGTCTCAGGATGGCCTCGAACTCACAGTGATCCTCGTACTTCTGTCTCCAGGGTGCTGGAATTAAAGACCCAGCTTTCAGATTCTTTTTAATAACCATGGCATCTTCTTATCTTGGGCATTTTGATTGCTCTGCTTCTTTCACTCCTCAGAGGCAGATCTACAACACACCCTGGCAACCCCTGCGTCTCTGTGGGAGAGTGGCTGAAAGTGACATGGCTAGGCGAATTGTGAGCATTCTGCTCTGAAAAAGTTGATTATGGTTACATTCTCCCAGCAGTGCAAGAGCCACTGTCTCTCACACTGCTGGGAGGTAATAATTCTGTATTATTGGTAGTAATAAGACTGACTGTGAGCAGACTAGTACTTCCAGAACTTGGGAGGTGGGGCAAGATGGTCAGGAGTTGAGGGCATCCTCTGCTACATAGTGAGTGCAAGGCCAGCCTTGAACCACATGAGACCCTGCCTTAAAAAATAAAGCTGGGGGTGGTAACCTACGCCTTTAATCCCAGCACTCTGGAGGCAGGGGTCGGAGGATCGCTGTGAATTATAGGCTAGCCTAGGACTACGTAGTGAGTTCCAGGCTAGCCTGGGCTAGAGGGAGACATTCCCTTAAAAATAAAAATAAAACAAAGAGGGTGAGAAGAATATGTTAATTCTAATTGAGGAGCTTGAGAACTACAGTCACATTGAGACTTGAAGCATAATAGCCATGTTAAAAGGAGGAGTCCTTGATGAACTAGGAAGTTGGGAAATTGGAGAAGGCAACTCTGGCAGTGAGGCGTTGGCTTGTTGGAGAGTAGGGTTGAGCTTGAGGGCATATGAGATCTCAGGCTGGGCCCAGAGGCTGGAGCTCCAGGCTGAAAGGTGTCTGAAAGGGTTTTAAAAGATGTGTTTCTAAGATACCCAAAATTCATTTATAGAGGTGACGGTGACGATGCAGAGTCTGATGCCATTGGAATGCTTTCATTACAGTTCCTGAGATGAGATACCTCACCACACTACCCAGGGCTACCCCAGGGAACAGCAGGGCAGGGCGGGAAAGAGGGCAAAGCTTGGGACACAGCATTATGGGGGTTTTGGGAATAAAGCAGGTCAGAGAGGAAGCAGTTTAGGAGTTTAGGATTGGCTAGTTCAGATACTGTTGGGGGCTCTGGTTTTCCGATGGTCTTGTTGTCTAGCCCCTGACCTCAGTGATATTGGGTAGGGAAATCCTGGCTCAGTGGTAAAGGGTACTGGGGAGTAGTTGGAGCCTTGGGGGTAGTTGGATATGAAAGGTATGCTCACAGGAGGGTTAGGAATTTGCTGGCTCCTGGAGGCACCTAACAAAGCTCCATATGGCACAACCTCATTAACACACAGGGATGTTATGCGCAGAGTGACTTGAGTGAAACATGGACTCTGAGTGTAATGGAACCACCTGTGTGTGTCTCGTCCCCTGCAGAAAGCCAGCAAAGGCCAGAGCCGAGCCATCGAGCGCCTCAAAAAGAAGATGTTTGAAAATGAGTTCTTGCTGCTGCTCAATTCCCCCACCATCCCATTTCGGATCCACAATCGGAATGGGAAGGTCAGGCAGGGTGGGGAGGGACAGAGCTCCCCCCTTCCTTAGTCCAGGGCTGCCCACTCGCCATGGCTTCTGGCGCTATGGGAATCTGGGATTTAGGTCCCCACACCCCAAAAAGGCTGCTTATAGCTCTAGCCCTGGGCTCCCTCTCCCTGCTGGTGGAAAACCAGTGTTCTCTGCTGGCCACCACTGGAACTGCCACTCCCATCACCTGCCAGCCTAGAAAGGAGAGCCCCACCTCAGCTGCCTTTCTTTTAGTCTCCGAGGGGCCTGAGAAGAGGTTTAATCTGCTCTGCTTGACTGTCTCTCTCCTCTCCAGAGCTACCTGTTCCTACTGTCGTCTGACTACGAGAGGTCTGAGTGGAGAGAAGCAATTCAGAAACTACAAAAGAAGGGTAAAGTCCCATCCGGCTCCACACTGCTCGAAAGGTGTCTTTGGCAGTGATAGGGGTAGATGCATTCAGTGTCTCCCCTTTGGTCCTCATGGTCACTCCCTAAGATGTCATAGGAAGTGGCACTTCACTGATGTGACCTGTCAGTTAAGGTCCAAAAAACTCAAGTGACTTAAGGCCTAGGATGAATCAGTGATGGGCCTGAGCTCCAATGTCAGGGTCGGGTGTCAGTCAGCCTTACTCACTTCCACTTAACGCATACATGAGCCTCTTCACTTGCCATTTTTTTTTTTTTTTTTGGTTCTTCGAGGTAGGGTCTCACTCTAGCCCAGGCTGACCTGGAATTCACTGTGGAGTCTCAGGGTGGCCTTGAACACATGGTGATCCTCCTACCTCTGCCTCCCCAGTGCTGGGATTAAAGGCATGCGCCACCACGCCCGGCTCTTCACTTGCCATTCTTGCCCCTGTGACGGCACCCAGATCTTCCCTTACTGCCAAGAACTAAGAACTCTGACCCCAGAACTAAGCTGATTTCCTAAAGCAGGTCCCAGGGAAGGCCGGCAGTCCTACTGGGACTGTGCTGATATTCTCTCCTCTCTTATCTCCTCCTGTAGATCTCCAGGCCTTTGTCCTGAGCTCAGTGGAGCTCCAGGTGCTCACGGGATCCTGTTTCAAGCTTAGGACTGTACATAACATTCCTGTCACCAGCAATAAAGATGGTAAGATCTGGAATGCCAGCAGGTCCAGGCCTCCAGGGCATTGCTGAAATCTTCTTCAAGGACCTGGCAAGAAACAGGGCTACAAAAGGATCATCATCTCTCTGCCTAGTGTGGCTGGAACTGTTCTGTAGAGACTCTAGAGTTAGAGTCCTCTGGGTTTGGAGTGGCATTGAGTTCATGAGGTAGTCCCATAAAGGGACCAAAAGGCTGTTGCATGGGGTGATGGAAGGAAGACAGTAAGTAGATTAGAGATCAGGCCAGGGGACCACATTTTAGAAAGCCTTGACTGCCAAGAATGAGAGTTTGGAGATCCTACTGTAATTCTAGGAGCCGGTGTGAGGTTTTTGAGCATGGAGAACTGGAATAGGGCCAGAAACTGGACCCAAATGTATGCATTCTGACTTACATGGTTCTGGGAAAGGGTCCACTTTGTAAACTTGATCCTCCTGCCTTTGCCTGCCCAGTACTGGCATTGCAGGTATGTGCCATCATATCCATCATGAAAAGATTTTGAAGGCCAGATTTCTTCAGGTCATTTTGAGATTTCTGGGACTGCTGTCCAAAGCAAGGGGCCAAGCTGAGCTTTCTCTTCCATTAGCACAAAGTGACTTGAATTAGTTCATTTATGTTTTGAAAAGTGAAATAGAAGAGGGCAGCCACGGGATAGACTGGATTCACAGGGATGGTACTCTGGGAAATGGTACCTTATGTCTGGCCCAGGACAGTAAGTGTGTTTGCCTTGGTAAAATGTCCTGGTCATGTTGGTGGGAAGCAGTGGGATTTGGAAATATTTCCATCTAGCCACTAGATGGCGCTGCCGGACCAAAACGGTCTCTGTCAGAGGGATTGAAGCTCTCACCATCGTTCCCCTTGCTCTCTTACAGATGATGAGTCTCCAGGACTCTATGGCTTCCTTCATGTCATCGTCCACTCTGCCAAGGGGTTTAAACAATCTGCCAGTAAGTGTCCCTCTCAGCCCTAACTAGTTGGGTGGCCACTGTATATCTTTCACAGCTAATCTCAGTTGACCCTGCTCTGGTCTCCCAAGGCTGAGGTCCTGCTAACATGCCTGAAGTTAGTTAGTTGCAAGGTGTTTCCTTGAAAGCCACAGACCAGCTTTTCTTGGCTGGGAGGTCACCCCTGCCCTCTGTTTCCAAGATCTTCTCTTCCCCAAGTCTTCCCTCCAGGTGTCTAAAAACCCTGGAGCTACAGACACCTGAACTCTAACCCGGAACTGCCAATATCCCAGCAAGTTTCTTAACCTTTCTGAACTTCAGCTTCCTTCTCCATAAAATGCAATCACATTTGTTAATACCGACCTGAGAGTGGGCTTATATATAGCCATGTATGCACAATGTTTGGGGTGCTAGAGATGGAACTCACATATCCAGCCAGCCCCAATTACACCTTTTATCCAGATGGCTTAGAGTTCCTACCCATTTGCCAGGTGAGGAAACTGAGTTACAGAGATGTAAAAGCATTTAATACCTCACAAGATTAAAAACCCTGTAAAGCAGAAGGACCTGATTTCGGTTCCCCAGTACCCACATAAAGCCAGATGCACAAGGTGGTGAATCTATCTGGAGTTCGTTTCCAGTGGCTGGAGGCCCTGGTGCTCCCATTCTCTCTCTCCTCTGTCTGTATCATTCTTTCAAATAAATGAATAAGTAAATAAAAAATATATATATATATAAACAGGGCTCCTGGCTCCTGACCCTTCCCACCCCATTCTCTTGCTCTTCAGGCAACGTGACCTGCCCTGCCTCTCCCTGCAGGTACCTCACTTAGCTTATGCCATTCGCCCACAGACAGCCACTTGGCCAGCATTGCTAGGAAGCCTCCTTGCATTCCTGGGGTGAAATGGCCTCCCCCTCTGTGTCCCATCGCACTCAGGGTGAATTGCAATGTCCCCATTATGTGGTATTACTTGTAATTTGCCTCTTTCCCACTGTGAGTCCTTTGAGAACAGAAACCAGGTCTCCTTTTATCCTTGGATGGCTAGGATTCAGAAAGGCTGTGTGGCACCAAATTTACAGAGTGCCCTACTGTGTACCCGGAGAAAATGAAAGCATGAGCAGTGTGTGGCCAGAGCCTTGGCATGTTCAAGCCCTTTGCAAGCTCATTACTTGCCCTGTTCTTCTGGCCTCTCCCTGCAGTCACTGATATTCTCTCTTTTTTGTTTAAAAAATAATTTTGTTGGGCTGGAGAGATGGCTCAGCGGTTAAGGCACTTGCCTCCAGTGCCTAAGACCCCTGGTTCAATTCCCCAGGACCTACATAAGCCAGATTCACAAGGTGGTGATTCTGGTGTGCGCTCGCTCGCGCTCTCTCTCTCTCTCTCTCTCTCTCTCTCTCTCTCTCTCTCTCTCTCTCTCTCTCCTTGAAAAATGATTAAATAAAACATTTTTTAAAAACTTAAAAAAATAATTTTGTTTATTTATTTATTTGAGACAGAGATAGAGCTAAAGAAGCAGACAGAGAGACTGGATATGGGCTCACCAAGGCTTCCTGCCACTGCAAATGAACTCCAGATGCATGCACCACTTTGTGCATCTGGCTTTACGTAGGTACTGGGAAGTTGAACTTAGGCCAGTTTTTGGAAACTTTAATTTTTAACTTTCCAGCCCCATTCTTGCTTCAACAATGAAGCTGAGGCTCAATCCAGGGACTTGCCTGGATCTCACAGTTAGTAGGGTATAATAGTATCCATGTCTCCTGGTGCCAAAGCCTCTACCCTGCCCTTAGAGCCAGGTCCCCTTTCTTCCTGGGCCCCTCACCACCACTACCCCTGCCCCAGCCCTGTTCCCAGTCTTCATTTGGTGTACACCTGTCTGCCCTTCTCCCTGCAGACTTGTACTGTACCCTGGAGGTGGATTCCTTTGGCTATTTTGTCAGCAAAGCCAAAACCAGGGTGTTTCGGGACACAACAGAGCCCAAGTGGGATGAGGTGAGTGGAGGAGGCTAATGTCCCCACAGGGACTCAACAAGCATGCTTCTCTGTGGGACGTCGCCAAACCCATCAACTGTACCAGCTGTATCTCCCTTACCCTGCACTGCCTTCAGACACTGTTTATGTCACTGCATGTCAAACCCTGGGATTTTAGCTCAAGCCCCCAAAGTCCTCTCCATCAGTCATGTGGAGGCCTTTGGGAGCTCTAGGAAATGTGGGTGCTCCACCTGTCTTATGATGTGGTCTTCATGGGCCCTACTCTCGGTCTTATAAAACCAAGCCCCACATCTCCTGGGAAGCCATGTCTCCCATGTGTGAGGTTCAAGCTCCTTTGTCTAATTTTTTACTAGGAATTTGAGATTGAGCTGGAAGGCTCTCAGTCCCTGAGGATCCTGTGCTATGAGAAGTGCTATGACAAGACCAAGGTCAACAAGGACAACAATGAGATTGTGGATAAGATCATGGGCAAAGGGCAAATCCAGGTGAGGGATCAGGGGGAGCCCCAGGGAGGTGCTGGACAGTGGGGTTCGTTTGAGAAAGGAATCCTTTTCATGTGTCTTCTTGGTCAGGGTGCTTTGCCTTTTGCGACTTTGGTTCAGAGCAGAGAGAAGTTCCAAAGATAGTGGTTTGCCCCTGCAGGAGATGGCTTCTTGCTATACCCCAGCAGCCCTCAGGTTCCAGGGTCCTCAGGCCTCCACACCTGGCTCAGATGGCTCACCTGTGCTTCTGCAAGATGAATGTGAGGGACGCCACTACCGTTGTTTGCATACTCCACTCTGTCTGTTGGTGGCTTTTTCCTGGAACAGTGTTGAGAAAGATCCTGAGGCTGTGTCATGAACAGTGTTGAGAAAGATCCCGAGGTCTGTGTTTAATGAGCAGTGTCAGCCATAGGTGTGAGTCACATGTCTACCAGAAGCAGTTGGGATCAGCTGTGTTGCTGGGGGTTGTTGTCTGACTTGTTTCTGGGATTGCCGGACTGTCATCACCTGAGTTGGGAATCACTGTCTCAAGGTATGTCCCTCTGGGTGTCAGTAGAGGCAGATCCTCATTGTCCCAGCTGCTTGTCGATGCTCTGAAGATACACATTTGTTCTCTGGAACATTCTGCTAATTTTTTTTATTTTTTTATTTTATTGTCCATAATGAGTTACATTATTTAGTGGGCAAACCATGCGTTGTTATCCCGAATTCCCCCCTTTCCCCCTCCCCCTCCCTGATCAGTTGTATATCCTCCTTCGTGGGCTGTCTATATTAGTCCTTGTGGCAAGGGATCCTTTATATCTTAGTACTCATCCCGGTCTTCCTGGCCCAAGTGTGTTGTTACTGATGGGTGCCATGCCTCTGGACCGTCTCCCCCACCACGGCTCTCACAATCTTTCCGCCCCCTCTTCTGCTCAGTTCCCTGAGTCGTGGTGGGTGAGTAATAAGGCTGCTTTAATGTTGCGAGCTTAGAGGTCCTTGATATTCTGCTAATTTTAAAGATGGCTGTTATTATCTACTTAGCCTACCTGGAGAACTGGGCTTGGAAGATGGCTAACACTCTTCATGGAGCCATCTACACTGCTCTCGAACACCTTGTATGGCCTTGTACTTAGGATCCAGGTGGGCATAGATTCTGTGCTCATGAAATCAAGGGAAACAGTGACAGGGTGGAGCAGCACTGGATGCTCAAAGCTTCTTAACCCTTGCATCCTGTGTGACCTGGGCATTGGGCATAGCCTGGGATATCCCCATATACAGCAGGGAGCTTCAAGGTTTCTTTCTTTCTTTTTTTTTTTTAAGTATTTGTTCTCTGGTGCATGTTGAGGCTGCAGTTTGGTACCTGGCTCTTGACTGAATGTCCTGAGTAGCACTGGGACCTTGTGTATGTCCGTTCCCCCCCCCCCCCATCTTAGGCTGTAGTTTTTGAACGGGGCGGGGGGCGGCTTAGACATCTTCCTTGTGTTGCCCATGTTCCTGAGCGTGTCCTTTCTGATGCTGTGGGGCTTGCACCCTGCTCCTCAGCGCTGTCACCAGGGAGACAATGTTGCTAGGCAACCACATGCTGGCCTTTCATTATTTAGGAAATCAGATTAATGAAAGTCGGCTCTCTAAATCTAGTCTCTAGCACCTGCTCTCTAAGCGTTAGGAGCCCTTTCTCTGTGTCCCTGGGCTGGACCAGGGAATAGGTAGGGAACAGATTCTAGGTATCCTATGTAGGCCCAGGAGACACCCTGTGAGAAACTGACACACTCCCTGGACCTTTGGTGGCCATGGAATGAAAGAGCAAAACAGTGTCCAGGGCAGCTAGCCCAGTAGGCACTGTGGCCCATAGCCACTCCAAAACTCAGATTCCAAGGCCAGGAGGCAGCCGTCTCCTACCTGGACTGCAGCCTTGTCACTTCCTCCCTGGACAGGCCCAAGGGAAGCTCCATAAATCATGGCATCTTAGAGACAGCAGATGGAAGGGGGAGGGAAGGAAGGTAGCCAGGTTGTGTTTGGCAGAGCAGAAAGCACAGACTGCTAAGGAAAATGTTTCTGTGTTTAAGCTTCGAGGAATGTTAAATGCCTGGGAGTTGATATTAAAAGAAACACAAACCTTCCTGCTGCCAGCTGACCAGGCCAGTGAGTGGGCAGCTCAGAGCCCAAGACCTCTGGAGGCCTTTGAAGTTCTCCAGCACTCAGCCCCCTGAGCACAGCTTTTGGCTCCAAGCCAGGGAGCCAACTCAAAAGTTTCCTATGGATTAGGGGTGTCCCTTCAGGGTGTGTCATTAATGAAGTCTTGGACTGTGACTGCCCTTGGAGGTTGACTAGGCTGAATGGACAGTCTGCATTGAGCCATCCCGCATGGCCAGGCCCTACAGAACCATGGGACAGCCTGTTCCCATAGCTTGGCCCCACCTCCTTTCTTGGCATGTTGTCCGTGAAGAACTGGCACCAGCCCTGGAGCCTGGGCCGTTCCCTGTCAGTGGCCCTGGGAGCAGAGCTGAAAGTGGTCTTGCATTAGTGCCAGGACCTTGAGGGTACCCAAGTATCTTGAAGGGAAGGTGAGGAGAAGAAGGCCCACATTTCTCCAAGTCCTCTTTTTCTTAGCCAGGGAGCAACAGCAGACTCACTGTCTGAGCTCCAGACATTGGCTCCTCTCTGGCTGCAGGGAATCTGGAACCCAAGGCTGGGACATGGAGTGACAGATGAGTGGTGGCCCTAATCGCCAGCATGTATGTCCAGTACTCCTGCTCTTGGACGTTCATGTCCAGGTGTTGTCCCCTGTGATCCTTGCAGCTACTCTTCAAGAAAAATGCCCTGTTCTCCCCATTTCACAGATGAAGGCACTGAGGTGAAGCATCTTAGCCATGCTGTCTCCTGTCCCCTCATCTTGGTCTGTCATCAAGAAGTCTCCCAACTTGGATTAAGGGTCCTGGCATGGCTAGCAGCCTGGCTAAGCGGCTGGGGTGATGTTCTGCTTGCTGCTACAAGGAAAGACTCAGGCTGTTTTTGCCTAGAGTACCATCACATCACCTCTAGGCAGGGGGCATTTCTTCCTGGTATATCTTAAGGAAATAGAATACATGGGAAAGAGCCAGGGGATGGGGAGGGGGGACTTAAAATGCTCCTACAGTGGACACCCAGAAATGCTGGTCCTAGCCTTGAGCTATGTCAGATTGAAGGACAAATATTCCAGTCCATGCCAAGCCATCAGAGAGGGTTGCAAGATGCCAGTTACACTAATGATAAATTATCACCAACACTTAGGAAGAGCCCAGTTCTAGGCTAAAGGCTTTAGCTACAATCCCAGAGGGTCTTCACAGGACCATGCGAGCAGGAATGTTACCACTGTTATACACTGAGGCACTGAGGGAGTAAGTAACTTATCCACGGTCCTGGAACCAGGGTAGGAGAGCCAAGATTTGGCCCTGGGCCGGTAATGGGCTTGAACCCATTGCTGAGTACTCGGCTGCCTCCCACTGCTGAAGTTAGTAATGAGATGGAAACAAACCTGTGCTGTAGGAATTCAACAAGGGAAGGCCACGGTGGCCTGGAGGTAAGGAGGATTCAAGAAGAAGGTGAGCCCAGAGAGATCTGACTGAGGGCACTAGATCTTTTATTCCAAAAGCAGCACTTGTCTTAGAAGGTTGCAGTCATCCCACACCCTGCTCCTTAATTTTATGCCTTTTCCCTCTTGTGGGTATGTACATCATTACATAAGGTAAATCACAGTGTGTATTGTGTGTGGGGGTGGGTGGGTGTGTGTTTCATTTTCATGGAATAGTATTGTAAACCTCCATCTTTCTAGGGCTGTATATGGTCTTTAGAGACACCTTTTAAAAAATTCATTGTCAAAAGTACTTTATGTTAATCGTTTTATACAGTGAGAGGCACAGTAATTCCCTTCTTTGGGTTCTGTGTTTTCGAGCCGGGTGGGCAGGTGCCCAGTCAGCAGAAGTGAGGTGGGTATTTGGGGAGGGATCTGCATGGCCACCCCAGGAAGCCAAGAATGTGTAGGGAGTGGCCCAGGAAATTAAGGCACCCAGTTTGCCCTGCGCAAGAGAGACCCTAAACCAGGCAAGTGGGAGGGAATTGAAGGAATGAAAAAACAAAAAATCTGTAAGGTTTGAGGCCAGAAGAATCCTTCTGAGGGAGAAGGAAACCAAGACTAAAAAGAGCGACAAGCCAAACTCACACAGTTTATCAGTGGTTGAACAAGGACTCCAGATTCAGGGATTCTCTCCTTCCCATCCACAGTCAGCTTGGTTGGCAGCTGGGCGGATGAGTGGAAATTCTAGCTTGAATGGAGACAGCCTGTAATTCTTAGGGATTGATCCTTTTTTTTTTCCCTAAAGATTTAGTGAAAAACCCGCCAGCCTGGTTTATCTTTTGCCTGGGCTCAGGAGTCATAGCTTCTTTCCACCCTCTGGGCCATTACCAGCCTCCCCACTGCCCACCTCTCCCTGATGCCCCACTCCTAGCCCAGCCTAGAGGCCCCCTCCCCTTAGTCTACATGGCTCCTTACTCCCAGGGGACTCCCCTGTGTTTATTCTAGTCTATTTCCAGCCATGCTGCTTCAGGCTCCAGATGTGCTATCCCCACTGAGACCTACCCGACAGCCAATTAGCATATTCCCAGGGTCCAACCCTTGGAGGCTGGTGAAGGTCGAGGTCCATCAGAGGCCAGAGGCAACAAAACTCTGTTCTTGTGCTGACCTCATACTGGAGAGAGGGGTCCAAGACCCAGGAGCCATTAAAGCTAGAAGGGTCTTCCATGTCCTTGCGCCCCCTTTTCCCCTGATCCCCAGTTCCACAGCTCAGCTACAGGCCTGGGATGGTATCCTCCATTCCCTCCCCTTTTCAAGAGGAAATTTTTACTCTCTCACTGGCTGCTGGGGCACAGGAGTGCTCATCACTCTGGGGTGGAAGGAAGCAGTTGCAGGCCAAGAAGGAGTCAACTGTCCGAAGGCCTGGGTGGCAGCTTGCCTACTCCAGGATTGCAGTCAGGTCTGATGGCCGCCCCTCCATCAACTCCCCTCCTGAAGCCTGGAGCCTTTGTGTGAAGGGGGAAAGGCAGGCTAGGGGGGTTTCTTTAGCATTCTTTTTTTTTTTTTGGTTTTTCGAGGTAGGGTCTCGCTCTAGTCCAGGCTGACCTGGAATTCACTATATAGTCTCAGGCTGGCCTTGAACTCACGGCAATCCCCCTACCTCCGACTCCCGAGTGCTGGGATTAAAGGCGTGCACTACCACGCCCGGCTACTAGAACCTTTTTATTATTTATTTTTTTAAAAATATTTTATTTATTCATTTTCAAGGAGAGAGAAAGAGAGAGAGTACACCAGGGCCACCACTTTGTGGGTCTGGCTTATGTGGGTCCTAGGGAATTGAACCTGGGGCCTTAGGCACTGGAGGCAAATGCCTTAACTGCTGATCCATCTCACCAGCCCTATTATTTATTTTCAAAGAGAAAGAGAGAAAGGAAGAAAGAAAATGGGTATGCTAGGGCCTCTTCAGACACACATATCACCAGAACTTTTTTTGTAAGATATTTTTATTTATTTGCCAGGGAAAGAAAGCACAGGCATATTAGGGCCTCTTGCCTCTGCAAATCAACCCCAAATACATGCACCACTTTGAGCATCCAGCTTTATGTGGGTACTCGGTGATCAAACCCAGGCCAGCAAGCCTTTACTCACTGAGCCATATCCCCAGCCCTTCTTTATTTTTTTTTTATTTTTTTTCTCTTTTCCTTTCTTATTATTTTTTTTTGACAACCTCACATAACCTCAAAAAGTTACCCCTTTTTTAATATTTTTAAAATATTTTATTCATTTTCAAGCAGAGAGATAGAGAGAAAGAGAGGCCACCACCAGGGCCACCACCTTGTGGGTCTGGCTTATGTGGGTACTGGGGAATTGAACCTGGGGCCTTAGGCACTGGAGGCAAGTGTCTTAACCACTAAGCCATCTCTCCAGCCCACCCAGCCCTTCTTTTATTTAAAAAATTATTTATAAAAGATAGGTAGATAGTATGGGTGCATCTCTGAGCAAACTCCAATTATGTAACACGTTATGTATCTGCCTTTATGTGGGTACTGGGGAATTGAACCCAGATCAGCAGGCTTGGAAAGCAAGCAAGTGCCTTTGACTACTGAGGCATCTCTCCAGCCCCATCTAACTTTTTTGAATTTAAAACAGGGTTTCATGTAGCCCAGGCTAGCCTAGAATTTATGATGTTGCCGAGGATGACCTCAAACTCCTTATCTTGCCTCTACCTCCCAAGTGCTGGGATTACAGGAGTGTAGCACCACACCCAGCTTGCTTTAGTTTTGTTTGTTTATTACTTGTGGTTTTGTTGTTTTTGAGACAGGATCTTACCATCTAGCCCTGGTTGACCCTGGAAGTCAGAACAGTCCTCCTGCCTCGGCCTCTCAAGTGCTGGGATTACAAGCACTCACCACCACATCTGCCATTTTGTTGATTTTAGGGACATATTGAGTCCATTAGCATTGCTGTATAACCATCACCACCATCCGTCTTCAGAACTTTGTGTCTTCCTTGCCTGAGGCTGTCTCCTCTCCCCTCCCCCAGTCTGGCGGTCACCATTCTTGAGCCTGTCTGTATGAATTCCACTACCTCATGTATGTGGAATCACAGTGTTTGACTTTTTATGGATGGCATCATGCCTTCCTGGTTGATGTATGTTGTAGCATGTGTCAGCATTTCCTTCCTTTCACGGGTTAAATAACATTTCACTGTTATAAATAAACCACATTTTGTTTATGCATTCAGCCAGAGATGGATGTTTGAATTGGTTTTATCTTAGAACCTCATAATCTTGGGTGAAAAAAGATAAAGCCTAGTCCCTGGAGATGAGGATTTCATATCTTTGCGGGGGGCAGCCAGACATGGTGGCACATGCCTTTAATTCCTGCACTCAGGAGGCAGAGGTAGGAGGATTGCCATGAGTTCGAGGACACCTTGAGACTACATAGTGAATTCCAGGTCAGCCTGGGGTAGAGTGAGACCCTACCTTGAAACCCCCCCTCCAAAAAAAAAGACAGCATCCAGCACTGGGGAGGCAGAGGTAGGTAGGAGGATCACTGATACTACACCAGACACTACCTTGGGGGGAGGCAGCAGGACCCCAGGGCACAACTGGTCACTAGGAGCTTGGTACAGTTGAGCCACGTCTATCCTTCTGTCTCCCAAGGAGTCATTCCTGGCTTCTTGTCCATTTTCTCTGCCACCCTGCTCATCCTTCCCTTGGAAATATTTTCGATATATTGAGTGTAGCGTCCCTGATGCTGTGGAAAGAGCTCTGGACTGAGAGCCAAAGAACTGATTTCTGGTTTCTTGATCTCTTCGAACTTTGGTTTCCTCACCTATTAATTATTGTTAATCACTCATTTTCCTCACCACCAGCTTGTTATGAGGTGCAGGGAGTGGAATCTACCTGGAAGAACAGCTGTCAGAGCTCTGTGTACACATCCATGTTTTAAAATTATTTATTTAGCTGGGGATAGTGTCATGTACCTTTAATCCCAGCACTCCAGAGGCTGAGGTAGGAAGATTGGTGTGAGTTTGAGGCCAGCCTGGGCTAGAATGAAACCCTACCTTAGGGGGAAAATTATTTATTTTTGGGGGGGCATATATATGCCACAGTGCATATATATGTGAAGGTCAGAGGACAGTCTGGAGGTGGCCTAGCTCTTCTTCCACCTTCTTTGAGGGGAGATCTCTTGCCCTTGAGAGGGAATGTCGCACTAGCGGGCCAGTGAGCTTTTGATTCTCCTGGCTCCAGCTCCCATTGCCATAGGCACGTTGGGAGCACAGGTACATGTCCACTTGGCAAAAACCAAACTTGGGTCAGCAGACTTTGCAAGCAAGTGCCTTTAACCACTGAACAATCTCCCCAGCCCTGTATCTATGCTTTTTATTATTATTATTAGTTGTTTTTTCGAGGTAGGGTCTTGCTCTAGTCCAGGCTGACCTGGAATTCACTCTGTAGTCTCAGGCTGGCCTCGAACTCACAGCGATCCTCCTACCTCTGCCTCCCGAGTGCTGGGATTAAAGGCATGTGCCACCACGCTCAGCTATTATTATTATTATTATTATTATTATTAAGTAGGAACTTTGTATGTTCAAGTCTTGTTGGTACCACCTTTTCCTTCCTCCCTGCCCCCATTCCATTGAGGGCCCTCAGTGGGATTGCTTGGTATGCTCCATGGAAATTGAGGGATATGTGTTGTTCGATCAGCTGTCAGTCATTGGAGGGTGGGGGGCAGTGCCTCTGGATATTCCCCACCATGACTCCTTTTTTTTTTTTTTTCAAGGTAAGGTTTCGTTCTAGCCCAAGCTGACCTGGAATTCACTATGTAGTCTTAGGGTGGCCTTGAACTCATGGCGATCCTCCTACCTCTGCCTCCCAAGTGCTGGGATTTAAGGTGTGCGCCACCACGCCCGGCTCACCATGGCTCTTTTTTTTTTTAATATTTTATTTATTTATTTATTTATGGGAGAGGGGGGGGGCAAACACAGAGAATGGGCACGCCAAGGCCTCCAGCCACTGCAAATGAACTCCAGACACATGCGCCCTCTTGTGCATCTGGCTTTATATGGGCACTGGGGAATCGAACTCTGGTCCTTCTGTGTTGCAGGCAAGCGCTGTAACCGCTAAGCCATCTCTTCAGCCCTCACCATGGCTCTTATAATCATTCCACCCCCACTTCCTCAAAGTTCCCTGAGCCCCCTCTTTTTAAGTTTACTTTAGTGTTTGAGCTCTTAGCAGCTTCTAGATTTCTGCTGTGGGACGTTTTGAGTATCCTCGGTGTCTGTCTTCGTCATTCTGGCTCAGGTTGTCAGGCTCATTGTGGAAGCAGCACTCTCGCTCATCTCTCCACTTCCTCTGGTTTCACCTGGGCTCTAGCTGATGTGTTGGGAGTGGTACATCCCCTGCCAGGGAGTCAGCTATCATCTCTGGTCTTGTGTCCGTGCTTTTTGCTGATTTATTCACTCATTGCTGCCTGCTGAGCATCCTTAAATGGAAGGGATTGTGCTAAGGAGTCTGAGAGGGAGTGGATCTTCATGTCTAGCAGAGGCCTTGAAGACAGATACGATGCTCCCACTCTAGCTTCCTGTGTTCATTAGTTGGGAGAACAGGGTGAGTTCCTTGCCCTCTCTGAGGCTCTGTTTCCTTACCTGTAAAATGGGTCTGAGGACCGAATGAGCGTCTAGGAAGCCCTTGGCATGGGACTTGGCATAGTCAGTATGTGTTTGACTACAAACTGACAGGTTCAGCTGCCCCTTCCTTACTTCCCTCAGGGGTTCTGGGTGTACCTTGTCCGGCAGCGCCTCACGTAAGGCTGCCACCTACATGTGGTCTGTGTTTGGGTTGGGGTGGCTGCAACAGGGTGTTTAGCCCAGACTGACCAGGAATTCACTATGTAGTCTCAGGTGGCCTCAAACTCATGGCATTCCTCCTACCTCTGCCTCCTGTGCCATCATGCCCAGCAGACCATCTTTGATGAAGGACTTCAGAGTGGTCTTGCCCAGAGTGGAACAGCTCTGGGGTCTTCCCTTAGAGCAGTTCTCAGCTGGGCTCAGTGTGGTCAGGCCCAGCGCACAGTGAGGAGCCCCGGAACAAAGGGCCTTTGTCAGCTAGGAGAGCTGCTTCTGGTTTCAATTACTCTGCAGAGTGGGAGGGGGCTTGGAGAGAGCATGAGGCAGGAGCCTGTTAGGACAGGAGGCAAAGGCTCCCCCACTAGCTCCCACCCTCTGGCCCCTGAGGTGTCTGTTGTTCCTGTTAGACCCTTTCCTGTGGCTATGTGGGCCACCTCTGTTGCCCTGGTAGCCTGGTTTGGGGACATTGACCCAGACCCTGGGCAGAGGACAGGGCTATTCATGTGAATCCTCGACACTTTGTCCCATTTGTCGTCCAGGCCCTTGTTTTTAGGCCATACTGACCGCAGCCAAGCCCCTGTTCCCTGTGGGAGGCTGTGTTTTAACTGGATAGAAGGCAGAGGGGGCCCCTGTGGGAAAGCCTTGACCAGTGGCTCTTTCCCTTTCATTTCTTCCCTCCTATCCCCCACATGTGATAGCCCCTGGCACATGTGATAGCCCCAGGCAGCTCCCCGCCCTAGAACACAGGGATGGCCTCTCTCTGGAAGAAGGACTTCTCTGTCCCCAGCCTGCAGCAGATGTGCAAGTCTGGTGGTAGCATCTACCTTGAGTTTGTGTTTTGTATTCCTTCTGCCTGTTGCTCTCAGTGCTTCCTCAGGAGGGCTGCTTTTTTTTTTTTTTGCTGGTCCTGGAGGCACACGGGGACAGGAAAGCTGAGCACCAGGACCGATTTTGCTCATTGCCTCAGCTCATCTTCTTCAAGGACCTGGGCAACTGGGAACACTGTCCTGCCTGGGCCCCAGCCCCTTGCTGTCACTCTTCAGGGCAGGTGTGGGTGATGTCATGATACATGGAGAGTGGGTGGAATGTTTGTCCTAGAGGTGGGACTGTGAGACTGCCTCCCTCACAGTCCAGCTGAGCTGCCTCCGTTTGCCCAGGTGGTCCTGATTTGGAGAGCCTGGACTCTACCAGTGCTCTCTGGAGACAGGAAGCATTCGATAGGAAGCAGATGGAAGCTGAGCCTCCCTTCCTCCCTCCCATTTGAGAATTCCACTTTGGCATGCAGGCCTTTCTTGGAGAGTTGCTGGCACACTGAGAAGCCAGTCCAGAAAGGGCCTGACACCCTGCTTCTTCCAGGTTCTGGGAACACCCAGCCTCTTGCAATCCAAGGGAAAGGTGCTCTTCTCTCAGCTCTCCAATGGGGCCCTTGGACCCAGAGGCAGAAGACCCAGGTCTGATGCCAGCTGGCTGGCCTCAGGTGCCTTCCAGATCATGTCTTCTTCTTTTTTTTTTTTTCAAATATTTTATTTATTCATTTTCAAGCAGAGAGAGAGAGAGAGAGAGCGCACGAGCGAGCCAAGGCCACCACCTTGTGGGTCTGGCTTATGTGGGTCCTGGGGAATTGAACCCAGGGCCTTAGGCACTGGAGGCAAGTGCCTTAACCACTGAGCCATCTCTCCAGCCCCCAGAGCATGTCTTCTTTAGCCTGAGTGGACATTAGGAGCCCTCAGAGGTGAAAAACCACATACGTGGTTCTCTGTAAGCACCCAGCTTCCTATAGGTGGGGGCTGCTGAACTGTCCTTCTAGGTATCAAAAAAAGTGACCCCGCACTTGAGCTTTGTTTTTTGTTTTTTTTTTTTTTGTTTTTTTTTTCCTCCCAAAAGCTTTGAGGAAAAGACCCAACAATAATTCCCGGGAACTACCTGTGAATTCCAGTATGGGGTCCCCTTGGGGTGGGTTCTGCTGGCTTCCCCAAACTTGTAGCACCCACAGAACTCACAGTGGCTCCTCACAGCCAGCCTGGCCTTCATCATGATGGTGAGGGTGTGGACAGTGTGCTGTTGGGTGAGCCTGTACCCTGTGGGCTGGTACAGGGTTCTGGCTGGGTGCAGATTGCTCATACCCGTGAAGGGGAGAGTTGAGCTGTATTAGCTTTGGGGTAGGCCCCGGAGGGACTTGAGAGCCAGGGTGACCCAGAAAACACCAACCTGAATGACTGGATGAGATAAGTGTTATTCTATTGGAAGACCACAGCTGGGGGAGGGGAGCAGGAGGCACCTGCATTAGCAGTGCAGTTTTCCCAAGTGGGAAGACAAGTGTAGCTACGAATAAGAAATCAGTTCTAGACCCGAAAGTTTCCTTCACAAGCCCCTAATCTCCCTGACTCCCACCCCCACCCTGAGGGAGCGCAAGGGCCAGCAGCTGTGGTCAAGGAACATAGCAGTTCTCATGAGAACTGTCGGCTTTGCTCAACACAATGTCAGCTGAGCCATAGACACTGGACAATTTCAACTCTGAGCTGAGCCTCGGATGCTGGAAAGGAGGACCCTGGGCTTTAGGGCTTGGCAGCAGGAATTTGCAGAACCCTCAAGACAGGTGAGGGGTAGGTCCCCTGCCACACTTCAGACAGGGCCACTGCTTACGTTTTTTTTAATGTAATTTGGGCAGGGTGGCGGTTAGTGGGATTGTGCCATAAGATTTCATTTGAGGAAAGGGCTGTGGGAGGGAGTCCTCAGCCAAGAAAATAAATTTATTGAAGACTTTTTGGCTCAGTTGTGAAAACTGAGGCCGGAAAACATGGTTGCTTCATTCCCACACCCCAGGTAGGTCTGAGTCCAGGGTTCTGGGCTGACCCAGGCCTTTCTTCTGGTCACTTTGTGCTTAGGGTTGGGTGGAAGAGAGTTCATAGTGGGAGAGAAAGAAGAAGGTGTCCTGACCTACTTTCAGATTCATCCCTTTTTGCACTTTAGCCAGTGAGGTCTTGTGTTAACCAGAGCACCCCCCCCCCCAGGGTTTTCTGCCCACTGGCAATGCTGGGATACCCAGCCACACCACCTTCCTGTGAGGAGGTGCAGGCAAGCAGCCCAAAGGGTCTGGGCATGCTCCTGGCTGCACCATATGTTCTGGGGTCGAGAAGAGGCAGCTGGACATGAAGGGGTAGGGTCAGTATTCTGCCCACTGTTCTCGGGTGGGTTTAGTTCTAGATAAGCAAGATGTTCCCAAAGGCTCAAGTGGATTTTCCACCCTATTTCATGCCAGGGACAGTTTTTTCCACAACAGACAAATTCTTGGGCTATTTCAACCTCTCCTATCTGCCTAGAGCCACCATGTACCCTGGGTCCAGCAACCCGAGGTGGTCAGGCAGAGTAGAGAGGGGCTTGTGTAGGATCAGCATGTGCTTTGAACATAGGCCTCTGGAAAGCTGGGAGAAGGCAGGTCATCTTGGGCAGGCTTGGTATGGGTTGAGGAGCAAGTAGCTTTTCTTTCATCTTGGCTGATTCCTTTTCTTACACACCAAACTTTTTTTTTATGGTTTTTTGAGGTAGGGCCTCGTTCTAGTCCAGGCTGATCTGGATGGAATTCACTATGTAGTCTCAGGGTGGCCTTGAACTCATGGCAATCCTCCTACCTCTGCCTCCTGAGTGCTGAGATTAACGGCATGCGCCACCACGCCCGGCACACCAAACATTTTAAATTTGGGTCCATCCTGTAACCTGGTCCCCAGCCCTATGCTGGATATCTGTCTGTAGCCATCACCACCACTTAGGAACAAACAGTTGGTGTTTCTGAGCTCAGATTGCTTGCACAGCTGTTTGGCATGCAGGGATCAGACCCCCTGGAGAGCTCTGGGCTGTGGGCCTGGACGACCTAAGAGCCCTGAGTGCTCTCCCATGGCTCCTTGAAATCAGTGTGGGGTTGCCAGGGCCCTACTCTGGCTGAGTTCATAAACTGTAAGGCAGCCTCCCTGCCCAGCTCACAGTGGGCATCGGCTCCATGATGAATGAATAAATGAGCGAAAAGGTAGCTCTTAGGTTTGGCTCTATCATTGGCTGCTCACTGACTTTGAGCAAGGGATTCCCATCCCTGGGTCTAGTATAGGCCAGGAATTTAGCAGATACTGAGGACCTACTGGGTAGGATGGTTGACATATAAACACATCTTTTTTTTTTTTTTCCCGAGATAGGGTCTCGTTCTAGCCCAGGCTGACCTGGAGTTCACTATGTAGTCTCAGGGTGGCCTTAAACTCATGGTGATCCTTCTACCTCTGCCTCTGGAGTGCTGGGATTAAAGTCGTGCGCCATCATGCCCGGCTATATAAACACATCTTGATTTCTCAAATCTGGAATGACCTCTGACTTCAGTGCGTGGGTTTTGGCTAGGATGGATAGAATGTGCAACAGGAATTTAGGGCCCCGCAAAGCCATCTTATTGGGGGGGGAGGGAGAAAGGGGACATGTGCCTCTCCCAGTCCCCACTCTTCTCCCCGTGATGTTCTATCCTGCTCCCAGCTGCATGGCTTGTCCATGGGCCTTGTTCTCTCGGGGCTCCTGTGCCTGTCTTTGGAAAGGAGTCACTCCAAGGCCCCTTTTCTGTGCCCCACTGCCCTGGCCTGCCTTGCTCTCGACCAGCATCTTACCTTCCAGCTTTGTTCTTCAATCTCACACCACACTGTGCTCTTCTGGGGCTCAGAGGAATATTGTCTGCAGACCCTACCACATCTCTCTTGGTCTTTATCCACAGCCAGATGCTAGGTTCTTTGAGCTCCCAGATAGTGTACCTGAGATTCTTGGAGTGTACTATTCGGGATCCCCTTCCCCATATCACTCCTGAGGCCCCAGTAAGGGTTCCTGTGGCCTTGATTTATTAGCTGGTTGCTGAGAAATGCTCTTTCTTAGATTAGAGTCCTTTGAGCTGAAGGACAGGGACAAGGAATTGGGTTCTAGTCGTGGTGGGAAAGGAGAAGATGAAAGTTGTCCTAGGGAAAAGGAAAAGGTCACTTCAAAAGACAGTAGATGCATCCTGAGGTTCTGCTCACAGGCGTGAAGATGTACCTGGAAGCTATCCCACCCCAGCTGTCAGCAAGCAGTGTGGTGACCGTGACCGGCCATACCTCTCCCACTCACACGCCTTGGGCTGGGCATTATTTCTGTTGACCATTCTTTTCCCTTGGTGATGTTGCTGCTGATCTCTAACCTGATTTTGCCTCAATCACAGCTGTACTGGTTGGTGGATTCCCCCCTCCCCCACATTCTTCATATATCATGGAGTTCTACCCACTTCTCCATAGGGACAGCACCTCTTTCCTCTGGCCATGAGCTTAGGGGAGGGGACAGGGGAAGTTGGGATAGGCTACCAGGAATGTTTTTAATTCCAAAGGCAGTGACATCTGCTTGTGGGGGCCTTACCACACAGGTTCTGTATATGTAGACACAGGGACCCTTGCATGTCTTCCGAGGTGGGTTCTGCCAGGGGTGGCTGAATGGACAGGGAGGTCACAGCAGTGGGGGATGGGGTTACTTCCTGGGTGGCCAAGCTAGCATGAACCTTGCTCATTTAATAGATATGAGGAAGGGTTCCTGGTTGGCTATCAAGACCAGAATTCAGACTACTGCTTTTGAGGAACTTTTTAGAGATGTTTGTCTTGCAAAGCCCCTCCTCTACCCTTCTCCTGGGCCATTGATTTCAGGAAGGCAAATCTGTGCTATCCCCAGAGGAAGGCCCCAGCCAACCCATGGGGAGGAAGGGAAAGCTAAGCATCTCCAGGGAAGAGTCTCCCAACTCGGCTACCCATCTGCTAAGGCACTTTTGTCACCATGGAGACCAGTTGGCCATCGTTCATCCAATCAGAGCATGCTTTACCCAGACAAGTGTTGAGCCTGGGGTTCCTAAGACAGACAAGTGTAGGATTTTGAGAACAGGATTTATCCTGCCTCCCCCTTCTCCCACATATCCAGTGGTGGGGAATGGCACAGGCTGCACTCTGTGGCATGTGACCCAGGTAAAGGGAAGAGAACCTTAGAAAGCCAGCAAGGGGCCTGTTCTGAAGTTAACCAGCCAGGGCATCTGCATCAGGTGAAGGAGGTGAGTAGTTCCATGGCACCTTACCAGCTTGTTATACAACAAGCCACTGTGCATTTGCTAACGGGATGCTGAGCAAAGCTGGGGCCACACAAGGGGCAGCTTTTACCCGTGTATAAAGTGCCCTGCAGGCATCAGCCCCATCTTCTGCGTAGAGCTATTCCTGATTCCCTCTGGCTAAAAATGGGTCTCTCCTTTCTCTCACCTTTCATGACACTTTTTCTGCACTGTCCTGATGGCATGATCCTCAGTTTTTTAGGGCAGAGACCTGCCTCATCTGTCTTCATGTGATGCATAGTAGGTGCAAAAGCCTTTCTGCCCTCTGTTGAAGGTTAAGTCCCATTGCCTCCCCTCCCTTGAACTGGCAGCTTTGTCAAGTGAGGTCTTTCGGCTCATCAGATTCCTCAGGGTCAGGCACATAGGCAGGCCCTCCACCACTGCCTCTTGAATGAAATGAGTGGTATAAAGATGTGTAGACTCTGGAAGGGAGCAGAGCCTTCCTGGAGGAAATAGGCTTGGTGACAGATGTGATCTCCTGGGGCTGGAGGCACACTGGCAAGGGATGGACCAGGGATGGTGACTGGGGCCTCAGCTGGACGGGTCAAGCAGGCGTGTCCCTGCTTCTGTTGGTCTCTCACCTCCTCGGGGTGCAGGCCAAGCTGTGCATCGGCCTTGAGCAGCTTCAGTGGAGATATAAGGAGGTTGTGTGTGGCTTTAGTGGCCCAGCCCCATCTGCACTGTACAGAAGGAAGTGGCATGTGAAGCCCTGGAAGAAGTGCAGCTAGCCAGGTGTCCTGCAGGGACACTGAGAGACAAGGCCCTACTCTGAAGGATGCTCACAGGGTGCCAACTGCACGATCCAGAGTGTCATTCCTTTAGGGTGATGGGGCAGAGGCCCTGGACTGAGCATGCTACTTGCTCCTCATGTTCTTGGTTGCCTTAAATGTGAAGTGGATCTTTTTTGTTGCTGGTTTTTGTTTTGTTTTTCGAGGTAGGGTCTCACTCTAGCCCAGGCTGACCTAGAATTCACTATGTAGTCTCAAGGTGGCTTCGAATTCATGGTGATCCTCCTGTGCCTCCTGAGTGGTAGAATTAAAGGCATACACCACCACTTCTAGCCAAATGGAATTTTTAAAATATTTGTTTATTTATTAGGGTATTCCAGGGCCTCTTGTCACTGCAGATAAACTCCAGACACATGTACCATTTTGCATCTGGCTTTATAAGGGAACTGGGGAATCAAATTCAAGCTGTCCAGCTTTCCAAGCAAGTGCCTTTAACCACAGAGCCATCTCTCCAGCCCTTGTTTAAGCAGGGTCTCACACTAGCCCAGGCTGACCCAGAACTCACTCTGTAGCCTAGGCTGGTCTTGAAAGCAGGTTTGGAGGTTGTAGCAGGGAAGTGCAGCTACTCGTATACCCTTGACTGAAGACCAGTCCTCCTCTATTGGTGGTGGTGGTGGTGGGTCGTCCTCTTCGACCGAGTGCACAGCTTCAGGAGGGATGCACATGGAGTGGTGAGGGAGGGAAGGGGTCACCCACCTAACCAGCCAAATCAGTCTAATCAACCCTGGAGATCAATGGGGTGACAGATGTCACAGCCAGATCGCCCTCACATCCCAGACTGGTCTTGAGCTCATGGTGATCTTCCTCCTGCCTCAGCCTCCCAAGTGCTGGGATTAAAGCCATGTGCCACCTACCCCGGCTCAAATGAGAAATAGGGGTGATTATTCTTCATATGATTGAGAGGAGATCGATAGTCTGCATGGTGCTATAATCCCTCAAAAAAGAACAGCTCTTATTCTGACCAGTTTTGCATCGAAACTTCTTTTTTCTCTCAATGTGCCGAGGGCTCTGACAGAAAACCCCAAGAACTCTTAACTGGTTGAGACCCAGCAAGCGTTCAGGATGCCAAGGACTGGTCTCTGTCCCAACCGTTCAAGAAGTGACTTGACCCAGCTCTTTTTCCTGAATTAAAGAGCCATCCACACTTCAGTCAGTCAGTGATTGTGAACAGTAGGGGCTTTGGAGGGACCTCTCTGTCTCTCCCTTGCTGTAGCTACATAACCCCAGGCCAGAACATTACCTCCCTGAGCCCCAATTCTTACAACTCTTAAAAGGGGAACAGTAGCAATGATGCCACATAAGTATTGTTGGTGATTGAAAACCCTATGCATGAGCCTTGGCTCATGATTGCCGGTGTGGAGATACTGGTTGCTTTCCTGTACATGCCCAGCTTTGCGGTGGTGGGATGTCCAACATGTAAGTTGTGTATACCCTTTTGCCTTGAGTACCATATTCTTTTTAAATTTTTTCTTTTTTGGTTTTTCAGGATAAGGTCTCACTCTAGCCCATGCTGACCTGGAATTCACTATGTAGTCTCAAAATCATGGCAGTTCTCCTACCCCTGCTTCCCTAGTGCAGGGATTAGAGGCATGTGTCACTGTTCCCTGCTCCATATTCTTTTTAAATGTTTGTTTTATTAAAGGGGGAAAGAGAAAGGGAGAAGAAGCGATATCTCTGGCTTTATGTAGGTACTAGGGAATCAAACTGGAGCCATCAGGCTTTGCAAGTAAATACCTTTAACTGCTGAGCCATCTCTCCAGTCCCGAATACCTTACTCTCTTACCTTGCTTGAGAATTGATTGAATTGATATGTCACTCTCCAGGTAGAACCTTCACTAGCTTGTGGGTCAGGAACAAGGGCATTCTTTACATCTGTCTCAAGAGGAGACACAGGAGTGCCTGTCCACAAGTGTTTGATCTTGTCACCAGGTTGGCACTGAGGGACATGCCTCGGAGGGAGGAGCTGGGGGTAAAAGTAGATCTCCAAGGCAACTCCTTTGCAGGGGGGACAGTTTTTAAGTAGAACTTGCCCAGAACCATTGTCTACAGACCCTAACTGGCTTGGCCTCACAACTCCTTGAAACCTCAGGCCCTGGGAGCAGCGTGGTGGTGAAGGAGTTAACTGAACAATCTAGAAGGCCAGGACTGGCTTGTGTTTAGCCGCTTGTCAAACATTATTTAGTAGGGACTGGAAGGAGGGATGGTGGGGATCAATGAAGAGGAGTGCCAGCCTGCCAAGAGTTAAAGCCTGGAGTTGGGGGCCTTTAGAGAGCGCAGTTCCCGCATCCCTTTTGAGTTACTTCCTTCGGTGTGGGCGCTGTGATGTACTCACTTGGTGTCCTGCTTGCAGGACAGCCCGCAAAGAGAAGGCTGGTGGCTGCAGAGAGGCACCGGGCACTGGTGTTGCACGCAGCCCAACTGCTGTGCGCTCTGGCTGCAGTCTCCAGGGAGGGGGAGGAGGAGGGAGGACGCAGAGGGAGGAGAAACCCAAGAAACCCGAGCCCCACACGCTCAGCTCAGCGTCTGCCCCACTAACTGTGCTGAGTGCTCTGCACACAGCAAGCTCTCACCATCCCTGCCCCGAGAGAGCTGGCCCTGCAGGCTGGCCACCGGCATGACTGACATCCTGCCTCAGCCGGACTGCAGCCTGAAGGAGGTGTATGATCCCCTGGAACGCTGCTGTCTGGATCAACTGGAGGAGCCAGGGAGCAAGCGGGCTCCCAACACAGGTGCTCGGCTCTGGGGC